>JARHVA010001480.1:285000-337500 GCA_037957365.1 Torreya grandis | reverse complement strand
GGATTTTGGTTTTGCCTTTTCTATCCCTTTAACATTCTCATCCTTCTTACACTTTTTGGACTGAGAACCCTTATGTTTGTCAGAAGAAGGAGTCAAAGCTATGGATTTATTTTTACAAAAACCCTCTATGAGAAGTATCAGACATTCATGTAAAATGGGGTGAGACTCCTTCTTCCTATGTGCATACAATCTTTGAAGCAACAAAAAGCATAGATAGAAAGGGAAAGAAATTCTATCCTTGTACTTGAAGTGGTTGAGAAAAACAAAATGAAATTTGTGAACTCTTTTATTCTTACCATTAAGGATAAATTAGTCATAGATACATCATATCACATCTCACCAAATTCCTTTTATCTATTCCACTTGAAAGAAGTCTCCATTCTTTTCCAGTTGCTTCTCCTCTATATCCATCTTCACAAATTTTTTGTAGGCCACATTAGAGATACTAGTCTATTTTGAGAACATATACCACCCATGGGAAGCCCTGTGACCTTGGAATTGAAGTCCTCAATAAGCTTCACAGTGACTCCATGGAGAGTAACTCTGTCATCATCCCAATTTTTAAAGAAGGCAGTAGTGACATGGGGTTTAAAGCCATGCAAATGCTCCAGATAATTGACCACCTTCCCTTTCTATAGAATCTTCCGTACATCCTGTCTAGCCTTCCAGTCGTCACATTTTTTGGGCTCTTGCTTCCTCAGTTCACCCCCCATATTATAGAGCAAATGAAAAACTAGAAGCACCCAAACACAGAAGGCAAAAAGGTTGAAATGGAACCAGTTATTTGTTACTTGAAATGGAGTTTGCCTTTTTGATGATACATGCAGTGACCACATTACATTCTCATGAATGTACCTCCTCAGGGAAGGTAATATGATAGCCATAAGTCCACTCCACCAAATCATTAAATTGCTAATCCAAACAGATCTTTCCCACTTTGGAATGAATGGCATCATAATTAATAATCATTTTATGATCAATGTGCTTATTTAATTCATCAAGCCACCTCACCTTATGCCTCGTTTGAATAGCATGATTGGCTATCCAGTCAACAACCCCATTGGCCTCTCGATATGTATGGGATATGGCCACTTTTTCAACTTTTTGAATTAAGGCTTTTATTTCCATAACCGTAGCCTCAATAGACCATGAGATTGAATTTTTATTATTTAAGGTGTTAATAATATTCAAAGAATCACCTTCCAACAATAATTTGGAATACCCCAAATGAACAACTAATTTAATAGTGTAAAGGGCTATAGTAGCTTTAGCAATATGGCTATTTGAATTACCAATTGGGACAATAATAGCATCAATTACATTTCCAACATGATCTCTCAATACCCCTCCACATCCCACTCTTTTCAGATTTCCCTTAGCTACTCCATCAAAGTTCCCTTTGATCCATCCATTAGGAGGAACATATCATTTTATGATTGATCTTGTATTATCAGTTTTCAAATTAGACCATTCAAATCATAAAGGGCTATCAAATTGGAAGGTTTTATTAGAATTCCTTTGGGATTTAAAGTTCTCCTTGATGGCTCTAATGATATTCTGACCAAGCACCCATCCTGGAAGTTCTTTACTCCTAAATATTCTATTGTTTCTTTCTTTCCAGATACCCCACCAGAGATGAGGGAGAGTTAGTTTCCAAAGAAAATGAGCATCAGGATCCTTAGAGGGGTAGCACCAAATTTTAAAAGAGAGTTCCACATTGTTTTGATGGACCCATGTTATACCCCAAAAATTAAGAATCTCAGTCCAAACTTGTTGGGTGTACGAGCAATTCAAAAACATATGGTCTCTATCTTCAAGTCCATTTTTGCATAAAGTACACCTATTAACCACATTTATACCTCTTTTGTGTTGAATTAGTTATTAATTGAATGGGAAATAATTAATTGTGATTTAGAATAAGTAAACATTGTGTTTATTATATTTATTTAATAGCTTGTGATTTAATATGAAATTCTTGACTTGTGCTTACTTCGTTTATAATACTTATGAAAAGGGGTGTTTTGACATAAAACTTGTAAATACTTAACTATTATAAATATTGTTAGTAATTAATTTAATTTTAATATTGACTTATTTGAAATAGACATTAGGTTATATTGGAACTTAGGAAATATGACAATAGGTTTTACATTGTTATTATATAGTATGTGATTATTTCATGTAGTTTCTTTTGTATTTAAATATTGTGGTATTGTTATTAAATTTATATGATAATTCCTTGAAATATTGTATATGACTTATATAGTAATTTATAGTATTACTGAAACTAAGGAAATAATTATGTGAGAAGGTTCTCATGCATTTATTTAGTGTCATTGATATATGGAATAAATGAAATTTGATTGAGATTGTGCGTGAATATGATTTATCTATGTGATCTTTAAACTATATGAAAACTTTGTCCAAAGTAATGTTTATAATTAAACATTGTCATTTCACTTGTTTGATTAATATGCATGTATGAAAGATGTCATGCTAGAATAAAATTATTTATGACATGATGAATTTAACGAATATCTTATAACACATGGGTTATATTTGACTTATTGATACATCCATCATTATCATCTACTCATCCATGAATGGAGGGCCATGTCCTAGTTGAGTAATTATGTATGGTATAGATGGTCCATGATTGATATGGAAAATTACTCTGATGATTCTCCCCCTCTCCTATAATAATTAATTGATATATACTTTTACTAATCATTATATATATATATATATATATATATATACTAATGAGGTTGTGAATACTCATTTATTACATTTAGCAATGTATATATCTCTATTCACTCTAATGTAAAACATTCTATTACTGTAATTTGATAACTAGTAGTTGGTTACTCTTGTTGAATAATAAAATTATATAAACTTTCAATAGTTGGCTGAGATAATATTCAACAAACATAAAATTTGTGATAGATTGAATTTATAATACTACTTAATGTTTTTAGTTTGATCATTATCTAAATGAATCATAACCATTTATTTAAATAAAATGCATTTAGTTAAATAAAAAATATCTTATCTCATTTAATAATAACATGGTTTAGATTACAAAAATAAATTTAAAAAAAAAAATCATTTTTTGGGTTAAACCCAATAAGGTTTTCACATTGTGCTATCAGAGCTAAGGCTCAAATTTTAGGATTTAATTATTCCACTAACATATTCATATTCTCATGTTAATAAAAAATTATAATGGTTCATGATAGACCTAGAGGTGAGGTTACTTCAAACACTAACCCTCCAGTAGATCCAAATCAATTTTCCATAGAGCAAGCTACAAATTTGGATCATATTATCATAGCCATGCGCAAAACTAGGGAATGAATCATGGCCTTAGAATAGGAAATGCATGGACATGTAAAATTAATCAATAAATTCCTAAAGATCAACTTGCTTAACAAGAAGATCTTCAAGAGATGAATCAAGAACATAAGCATGATGAGGTGTTATACAATGTGGGGGCTTATGTAGCTACAAAACTTGCACATGACATGAAGAAAGTTAATCCTCCTATGTTCGATGGAAATGTGTTAAGGGATGGTGTGGAAGTTTGGTTGAAGAAATGAAAAATCACTTTGAAATATATATTTACTCAAAAGTCACTAAGGTAGTTTGGGGAGCATATTATCTTACTAGAGAAGAATCAACATGGTGGGAAAATAAGAAGCTTGAGATGAACCTTGACTCCAATAACATCACATGAGAGTAATTCAAGGTTTTTTAGATTATGATGGTTACCCTAGTTGTATTTTGACCAGAAGGTAATAACTTTTTAGAATCTAAAGTAGGGATATCTTTCAATGAACAAATACTAGGAATAGTTCACTAAGATCCTAAAATATGTTCCTCAATATTAGGTAGATGAAAGGTTTCACATCTAAAAGTTCATTATGGGATTAAAATACTAAATTCTATGTGATATAGATGTGCATGTGCCATCTATGATGGATCAAGTATTTGAGAAGGTAGAAGGTAGTTAAGAAGAAGTCAAAACTAAAGTCTCTTTCTTAGGTTAGAGAGAAGTTAAAGAATAAGTTTTAAGGTTTCAAACCCATTCTTTAAAATAATAAATAGAAAAGGAAAAAAAATCCAAAAATCAATTCATGAATTAGAATGCTAAATTCAATACTTTTCAAGTAGAAAGAAAGTGGATGGAGAGTTCAAGACTGGTTTTAAATGGAATCAATAATAAGAAATGAAAGAACCACTTGTAAAATGTTTAATCTATAGGGGTGATTACTATGCCATGAAAAGTACTCAAGGAAAGTCTGAAGATAAAACTAAGGGTACTATATAGCAAGATAACTCTAAATAGAGTATCCATGCAACTATTAACAATCATTAGGATGATTTTAAAGTCTCACCTATTGAGGTTGCATGTAATCTTTTTGATCAACCCATTTCCATTTTCATTGACACTAGAGCTACATAATCTTTTATTTCTCTATAAATGCTATCTATGTTGTCTAGGAAATTTGTTTTAATGGAAAATACATGGTCAGTGCAATATGAGAATGAAGCCAAGGTCAAATTTGGTAAGTGATCCATGGAAGGTGAGATTGAATTTCTTAGATTCACATCAATAGTAGATATTTATGAAACATGAGTAGAATATTATGATGTAGTTATAGGTTTGAATTAGCTTGTTAAGCATAAAGCCAATGTAGATTACTATCTTAAAAAGGCCAAATTTCAAAATTATTTTGGGAATTAGACTCAGATTTGGGGTGAGAAAAAGGAGCTAAAACTTAGACATATTTCTACAATTCAACTTAAGAAGAATCACAAGAAAAGATGTCAAATATTTATTTTTAAAATAAATGAAATGAAAGAATCAAATGAATCATCCATTAAGGATTATCCTTTATTGATAACTATTAGGATATGTTTCAAGAGGAATTTCTAGGATTACCACTCAAATGAGAGTTTGATTTCTCAATTGACATAATACCTAGTTCAAAACTAAAATCCAAGCCACCTTACAGGATCGTTACTTAAGAATTGGTTACATTGAAAGATTAACTATAGAATTTTTTATTTAAAAATTTTATTCATCCAAGTATGTCACTATGGGGTGCACTAGTGGTGTTTGTTAAAAATAAAGATGGTATTATTTGCATGTGTATTGATTATAGGATGTTAAATAAGGAGATAATCAAAAAAATGTATCAATTGCCTTACATTCATGATATATTTGATCAAATACATGGGGTAATAGTTTTATTTAAGATATATCTTTGAGCAGGGTGTCACTCACTAAGAATATAAGAAGAAGATATTCCCAAAACAACATTTAGAACTTGGTATGGGCATTATGAATTTATAGTGATGCCTTTTAGGTTAAAAAATACTCTAGAAACATTCATGAAACTCATGAAATGTGTCTTTAGGGATTATTTGGACCACTTTGTGTTATTTTTTCCTGATGATATCCTCATTTAAATTAAGAATGAGTAAGAAAATCTACAACATCTAGAGTTGGTTTTGTAGCATTTATATAAGCACAAACTAAATGGTAAGTTGTCCAAATTTGCATTTTTAAGAGAAAAGTAAAATATTTGGGACAAATTATCTCCACAAATATAATTTCACTTGATTTGGTGAAGATAATATCTATAATGGAGTGGTCAACACCTTAAAATGTTCATAAAGTGAGAAGTTTTATGATATTAGTAAGATATTACAAGAAATTTGTTTCAAATTTATAGAAAATAACTAACCCAATTACCTCTCTTTAATAAAAAAAATTGATGATTTATTTGGTCAAACAAGTGAGAAAAATATTTTTAGGAGCTAAAAAGGAGGCTTACTTCAACAACTATGCTAAGAGTTCCCGATCCTAATGGTCAGTTCTCAAAAATCATTGATGCATCTAGGGTTGGTGTTAGAGGAGTTATTATGAAAAATGGTTTAGTTTTAACATATAAGGCCAATAAGATTAAGCATTATGAGGTAAATTATGCCCCAATTTATCTAGAACTTGTTGTAATAGTGCATGGCTTACATGTTTGGAGGCATGATCAGTTGGGGAAGTTTTTTTGAGCTCATGACTAATAACGTAGGGCTCAATTATATTTTCACCCAACTAAATATGAATTCTCATTAGAGATGTTGGTTAGAGTTATTATCTAGATATGATTGTGATATTAGATGCATCATGGTTAAGGAAAATAGAGTTTTTAATGCCATAAGCTATATAACATACATAGTAACTTTAATTACTATCAGGAGTAGTTTTCATGATCAAGTTATTAAATTCTCCATTAGAGATGAATTCTATTAGAATATTAATAAATATTTTGTAGAGGATGATTAGAATATTAAATGTAAAGGATTAAATTTAGAGAATGATGATCTCTTGAGGTATAACGGTAGAATGTATATACCAGATAGAGAGAATTTGAGGAGCACAATGCTAAAATAATTAAACAATGACCCTTATTGAGGTAATTCTAGAGTGACCAAGCTCATTTATAAACTAGTATCTCTATATTTATGGAGGGGAATTGTTGAGGATAGTATTCGCATGGTAAGTTAGTAATTGGTTATTGTGTTATTTACTAATATGTAAATATAGTTAGTCAGTTAGTTTATATATCATAATATTGTTATATTAAAAATATTATGAGAATAGTATATATTACGGTTTAGATATACTATTTATATTATTGTAAAAATATATCACTTATAGGTTTGTGAGTTATATTGGGAGTCAATTGAGACATTATAGGAAAGAGTTTTTCTATTTAAATGTAAACTCTTGTTTGTTAATTAATGAGGATAGCATGACGATTATTATTTATGTGATTAATAAAATCTATGAACTACATATTTATGTTTAACTCTTTAAATTTACATCAGTGGTATCAGAGAAATATAATCCTAAGGATGGTGAGGGATAATTGCATTGTTATTTGTCCCTGTGTATGAGAGATTATTTTTCCTAAGAATGAGTTGGTAATTTTTTATTTGTAATATTTTTTTAGTGGGAGAAGTTTTTATGTGTAAGGGACATAAAAATATAAAAATAATATAGGAAGCCATTGTAAATTTCAAGGACCACATAAGATATTGATAGGCTCAGTCAAATTCTAAAGGAAGATTAAATTTGTTAATATAGGAAGCCATTGTAAATTTCAAGGACCATGTAAGATATTGATAACTAAGTAAATAATATAGGAAGCCATTGTAAATTTCAAGGACCATGTAATATATTCCTAGGCTCAGTCAAATTCTAAAGGAAGATTAAACCTATTAATGTCATATAATATACAACTATGCATCTGTAAAGTTTTATTCTTAGCTAGAAAGAAAACATTAGATCTAAAGAGATTTTGTCCATGCACATACCTATGTATTAAATTCATCTATATTTATTTTTCCACAAATTAGTTGTATTATGCAATCATTAAAATGTTAGGTTTTTCTCTCAGATCCCTAAAAGAGTATTATGAGACTCTAGAATGACCAAAGACCCTAGCCTACATCAAATCTCAATGTTAAATCAATTTGCTGAATTTGTTTTTTGTAACTAGAATTGACCACATATACATTGGTTGACTCAACAGATCCTCTACTAGTATTATTCATCTTCTATATTGGAGTGTATCAAGGACATTGTAGATAAAAGCTATATGCAGATCCATAACATATTTATCCCATGTTTCATCTTCCATGTGCTCAACAGTGTCGATGTTTTATTGTTATTTTCCAATGATGCTAATATTTTGAGTCATCTCTATCAAATCTAGCAATATTCTAGCTCGATTACTTTTTCAAACTTTGGTTGTGCATTTAAGCCACTTTATGAGTTTTTAGGTTTCAGTTACTTTATTAAAGTTTGTTTTATTAATGATTCCAATGTCTTTCCTTCTAGTAAGTCATCATTATTGTTAGTTTTAGTCATCAGGATTAGAACTAATTTTTTGGTATTAGTTTGGTTTCATTACATTAGGTTAAAGTAAAGTCGTGTTAGATTTAATATTATTAGATTTAATTAGTATTTTTATCTTATTAGTATATGACATAGTGTCTAGTAAAGCAATGTTTTTTATTATCATCTTGTCTATAATCCATATGTATTTGGGTCCATATTTCTATTTGATTTAATAGCTTTATGTATATAAAAAATAAAATAAAGTCATGTATATAGTAAAGGGTTATCTCAATAGTTTGTTATTTGTCAAAATTCCAAATTTTAAAAATAAAAAATAAATAAAAATTACCTTATGGATGCATTTTCAATGGAAACTGACATCCTAAGTCAACCATTTCAGATTGTAGGAGGGAATGATACAATAAATAATGTAGAAATATTTTTGCTTCCTCAACACATTTGTTAAGTGAGCAATGATGTATTAAAGGCTGGAGGATACACAGAGGCTGGAAGTCTTTTAATGACCTATCATCAATCATCATTGATGAGGATGCTCACTTGTTTTGATGACACATTTATTGTTTTATGATTTGATTTGTTGTGTGATTTATAAAATAAGAATAAATGATTCATGTCTATTCAAAGAGTGTAAAAAATGAACTTATATCCTTGTAGTTACTCATGTAGCATGTTTATGATGAGGATAAAATAAATTTTATAACCTCATGATTTTTTGGTTGTTGGTTAACCACATTGAAAACCATTTATAGTTGTGGTTGGTGGTTAACCACATTGAAAACCATTTCTAGTCTTAGTTAATGGATCACCACATTAAAAACCATTTATTGTCATGGTTGTAGGTTTATCACATTGAAAACCTTCATGAAGTATCATGAGTATGGGCTAGTTATAGTATAGGGATACATTCTCCCCACGTTCACACTAGGGGTGAATGTTGAGGATAGTATATATGTGGTAAGTTAGTAATTGGTTATTGTGTTATTTACCAAGAGGTAAATATAGTTAGTTAATTAGTTTGTATATCAAAACATTTTTATATTAACAATATTACGATAATAATATATATTATGGTTTAGATATATTATTTATATTATTGTAACAATATATCACTTATAGGTTTTTGAGTTATATTAGGGAGTCAGGTGAGAGATTATAGGAAAGAGTTTTCCTATTTAAATGTAAACTCTCATATTTTTTATTAATGAGGATAGTAGGAAGATTATTATTTGTGTGATTAATAAAATTTATGCACTGCATATTTGTGTTTATCTCCTTAAATTTCCATTAGGAATAAAAAAGGATACAACATATTTCTTGTCACATTTTTTGGAGTGTCAGCTTGTGAATATTAAATATGTGCATCCAATAGGATTGTTATATCCTCATGACATACCAAAATAAAAGTGGAAGGTAATTAGTATGGACTTTTTCCAAGGTTTATCATTATCATAGAACCATCATAACATGATCTTGTAGTAGTTGACAAACTAACCAATATAGCTCACTTCATACTAGGTAATTTGATTGATGATGCACCAATGATTTCAATAGATTTATGAAAGAGGTGTACTAATTACATGAGTTTCTAGAGAAGATAATTTATGATTAAGATCCAAGAATGACATATATGTTTTGTTTATATCTAAATTTAGCTTTAGGTACATAACTAAAATTTAGTACTACATGTCATCTAGAAAAATATGGACAAATAGAGAGAGTAAACCAAGTTTTAGAAGATTTTGTTTGAATGTATTGAATGGATAAGTAATATAGGTGGGAAGAATATCTCCCACTAGTAGATATTGCTTATAATAAATCTTACCAATAAAATTCAAAGAAGGATTCATTTGTAATGAACTTGATATTCAAGATATGCAAAAATACCTTTAAGGTAGGGAAACACCATATAATACTCCTTTAGGAAGGAATAACTCCACAATGTCTCTTCGGGGGGATAACCTCCAATATCCTCTTACAATAGAATAGTCAATGCTTACTTGATATCTTTACCATGATAATCATCTCCTATATATATATATACATCTATCTAACCCATGGATGGGTAACCTCCTAATCCCAATGTAGGGTGACCATTACCCAATGTACTACTTCCACAAGTTACTCTATTATCCTAATATATTGTACCCATATAACTAACTAAGGAGATGTGTGCCACATGTTGACATCTCCATCAACCGATATACATCAATATATCATATCCCTAGGTACATAGCATCACTTCCCTCTTTGACATGTTTCATCCCTAAAACATAAGAAGAAACCAAATAATGAGTGTGCTTCAAATCATTGCACACTTGTCTCCAATCTCGATCATCTAACAATCCAAATGTGATCTTGGTATGTGATAGCTCTCCAAGATTGTTTCCAAATTCCCTTGTGCTCCTCTGATTTCATTCATGATCATAATTATATTGCTTTGGTGTCCCAACATAATTACTCCTCTTTTTATTCCATGTACCATATTCCACTGCGCTTCTCTGATTCCAAGCATGACCATAGTAGTTATTATTCCATGCATAGTAATAATGATTTCCCCATTAATTCCATGTGCCATAGTATTTTTTCTTTAGATTCCATGCATATCCATAATGATTGGAAATTTTATTTCCTATATAGATAAAATGATTGTTATTATGACACTTCCTCACCTAGTTCCATGATTGTTTCCTCTCATGATGATGTGTGTGTCTATATACCTCAACCTTTTCCAATAATTTGACCTTATCCACCTTTAATTCTACCTCTTCCACCTTTTCCTTCTTTGTCTCTTGAGTAGATGAAGTGCTCATTTCTAGTGTGTCTTTATCTATATCATATGAATCTTCATCATGTTATTCATCACATGTTTCCATCTCATCCTCATGATCTACCTGTATTGTTATTGGTGCCTTTTTCACTATGATATCTTGTAAAGTGATCTTCTTTTTCTTATACCAAAAATTCATGATTTTTTTTTGAACATTAATATTCATCATTCCCAAAGTATCTAACCATGGATATCCAAGAACTATATCCACATCATCCATATCCAAAGCTATGTATCCAGGGATATGATAGATTGATGTATATGGGTTGATGGAGATGCTGACATGTGGCACACATCTCCTTAGTTAGTTATATTGGTACAATATATTAGGATAATAGAGTAACTTGTGGAAGTATTACATTGGGTAATGGTTGGCCTACATTGGGATTAGGAGGTTCCCCATCCATGGGTTAGATAGATGTATCTATAAAGGAGATGATTATCATGGTAAAGATATCAAGTAAGCATTGAGTCTTCTATTGTAAGAGGATAATGGAGGTTGTCCCCTCAAAGAGACATTGTGGAGTTATTCCTTCCTAAAGGAATATTATATGGTGTTTCCCTACCTTAAGGGTATTTTTGCATATATTAAATATCAAGTTCATTACAATTCATTACATCATTTAAGGCATTATATGAAAGGAAGTGTTAAACACTAATTAGTTGGAACAATATTGAAGATAGGGTAGTATTTGATCCTAAAATGATTGTAGAAATGGAGGATCAAGTAAAGTTAATAAAGCAAAGGTTGGTTGAGTCCAATGATAGATAGAAAAGCTATGCTGATCTAAAATGGATAACAAGACAATTTTCTATTAGTGATAAATTATTTTTATGGGTTAAGCCTTATAATATTTTGATTAAGTTTCATAAATCAACTAATATTTCACTAAGAGATATGGGACCCTTTGAGGTCTTGTAAGTGATCAACCCCATTGCATATAGGATTACCTTTCCACTAGTTCTAGTTCTCTTGCATAATATTTTTCATGTGTCCTATCTCAAAAAGTATGTAGATGATCCTTCTCATATATTGGATTAGAATACTTTACAAATTTTGGATCCCTAGGTAGGCATATTAGAATGAGTCAAAATAGTTAACTCTCACAAACTTAGTTTGTGTAATAGGGAAATGTCACAATGTAAGGTCAAGTGGGACAACTATTCTGAGGATAGTGCCACTTGGGAAGACTATGATGAGTTCTATAGGTTATTTCCATATTTATTTCTTTAAAGCATTTATTGATGTTATTTGATTCAATACTATGTGTTGTTTAATTTTAGAATTTTTGGCTTGAAATAAGTGTCATTGAGATGAAGACCATTTTTATGGGGAAGGATGTTACATCCTAATTTCATCATTAAACTTGATTTTCTCATTAAATAGATATTAATGGTATTAATGTTGTTTAATTATTATTGTAGAAGACTATTTTCATTTATGTTGATGTATGGACATACATATAATGATTATTTTTGTGTGACTCATTACTTGTTGGTTAGTTGTATGTAGGAGATAGCCCACTCTCTAAACATATATGGAGGGGGAGTATCATCAGGGAGGGTACTATAGATGATTATGCTAGTGGTGGAGAGATTAGACAAGGAATCTTGCACACACCATGTAGTATAAATAAATGCATGAATGTTTACGAGTTAATAGTTATATGTTTGCTCTAATTTTAATGTCTTTGGTTATTTTGTGTTTTATCCTGTTGATTGGTTTTTGATCCATGATTAGATGTTATTTTGTTCATGTTTACAGTTGTTACTATTCTCTATGATTATGATGTTGTTTCCATTATAGAATATTACAATTATATCTCTTTTATATGACTTCTAAATTTTTTACTGCATGACTCCATACAAGCATGTACATACAATCATTCAATATAAAAAGTATAAATATAAAATATTTATAAATGGCATAGAAATAAATTATAATCATAGTCATTTACAATTTTTTTATAAACATTAGCTAACCTAGATCCTAGGTGAAGGTGACTAATGTGGTGCCTAGGGTGACATGGGTTTATTTAAAAAAGCTTTTGACAACCCTAATTTTGGTTGAGTCATTATTTTATTTTACTTAGTCGATCCATGCAAAGCTCAAAGAGCTAGGGTTTAACTATGAGTTGAGTGGAGATAGTAAGGTGACTATGTTGTTTTGGCAGTCAAAGCTAGAAGTTTTTAGTCATGTTAGGAATTTCTAGTGTTATGACAAGTTATTCTTGGGAATTTATGGATGGAAAAATTAGTATTTTTTGGTGTCATGTAGATGGATAAGGAAATGATAAAATATAATGGGTTTTTAATAATATAAGTAGGCCATGGTCAATAGAGATGAGATAAAAGAAAAAGGACTCTTTTTCATAGTTAAAGAAGAAAACCTACATCAAGGTCACTCAAGAGGTAGGGATTGTTCTTTTGATTTTCCCTAAATTTCTATGTTAATGTTATACAATTAATGGTTGAATGATTATAGGTTTTTGTTATTAAAATGTAAACCCTTATGAAGACTCAAGGATTTGACCTTGTGGGAGGAGGAATATTCCCACATAATCAAATAAATGATTCAAATCAAGTATAACATGAATATGAGAGGTTAGGGTTAATGATGGAAATGAGTTTCTTTTATGTAAAATTATTACATGACTGAGTTCTATTTTTTATTCAAATGTCAAGAGGACTGTGTTTTTTTATTTATCATACATTTGTGTATTAGTAAATATAAAATGACTTAGGGACACATTTCATGTAGATTTGGATTTACTTATAAAGAAGAAAGTTGTAAAACTTGAAATAAGGGTGAGGTTAGTAGAAACTGGATTTGGTTTTGCACTCTATGATCTAGATAGTTTTATATACTCCTCTTTGGCTTTGGAAGAATGACCTACAAACAAGAAAGCACTAAATAAATGGTTGATTTGTTAGATATTAGGGTGGATTACCTAGAAATATACATTCAATAAGAACAAGCTTCTTTGGACGATGCCAATCCACCCTTTTAAAAAATCAAGTTGTAAAAAAGATAATTTGCTTGCATATATAACATAATATATTGAAATGAAGTACAAAAAGTGCTTGATAAGAAGATAGATAAATTTTACTAATTATAGAAATAAAAATATTATATATTAATGCTAAATAAATCAAATGTGGTTTATAAAAATAGGGTAATATTTTGTGATCAAGTAAATGGTAATAAAGTGGGATTTGGTTAGGGTATAATAGGTGGAATAACCTTGATTTTAGAATTATCACATAGTGATCATCAGAGGTTAGGTGAACCATTGGCAGTTAGGTAACCATCGGTAGTTGGGTGACCATTGGTAGTTAGGGGTAAATATTTAGTGGTTAAATGAATGTCAATGGTTACTATTAGATTTATCTTAGGTAAGGGTAGGTCTAGTTCAGAGATAGAGAGGAATATTCATGGCTATTTAGATCAGAGGTTTGGTTGGGAGAGAAAAAAAAGAACTAATTACTAAAAATAAATACTTAGATTTATTGTTATTAATCTAAAGAATATTAAGGTGTGTGGCTAAAAATTGTTGTGGAGCCTAGAAAAGTTTTGGCAGAGTGTCAGTGTTTTGTCTATGATTGATGATTGTAGTGCATGTGCTCTTTATTAAACTTACTGGAAGATTTACTAGATTCATTGGAAGAAGACCTATAAAATAAGTTCTTGTACAGAAGCTCTAATAATTTTGGATCCCCCTTTTCATCACCACCTCCTTTATTTATATATAAGGAAGGGAGAGGTGAAACAATATGTTCAATAAGAGGTTTAACATGGTGTCTAATTTTAGTCTTAACATGCATAATTATATGAGTAGATAATAATAAAAAATTAAGGTAGACTTGAGATGGAGTTAACAATTAATGAAGTTAAAGGTTGACCATTGGTAGTTTATCTAACCATTAATAGTTAGGAGTTGACCATTGATGATAGATATGATAAGGTTAGAATAGTTAAAGTTAGTCATTTTGACTTAGGTTTACATGGTAATGGTTAGGAAGTCGTCCCTAAGGGGCATAGAGATTGTTTAAGGGTTAGTGAGACATATAGAACCATAATGCATAGTTCTCTAGTGTCTACATTTACCACTTTTTGTTATGCAGTTTATATCATCAAGTTTCAATACAAAAATGGATCATAAGTCAAAGGTTGGATTGCCCCATGTATGGAAGGAGGTGTTCCCCTCAAATCAAGAAATGATGAGGTAAAATGGAACTAGGTGTAGGTTTGATGAGTGGGTAATTTGGTGAAAATTAGGTGGGGAAATGAACCATAAACAAGCACACAATATATGACTAAATGTGGTAGCATAGATCATGCATACATTAGGCTACCATAGGTGAGTTAGTTTGTAAAATATGGGGTACTAGAGTGAGAAGTGGACCAAGTGACCACATTTAGGCATGGTGGTCAGGTTTCACTAATAAACTCAAGTCTCCTAAGAAAGGTCAATGTATTCATAGGTATCCAAGTTAGAAAGTGATCCTAGGAAGGCACAATTGGTTAGGGCATAAAAGTAGCACAAGTTCAAAATGTTCAACAAGGAAATTTAGCTTGTACAGTTAAAATGACCAAGACAAGGTCATCACAGAATGTGTAAATGTTGGGCTAAAATGACTAATAGCAAGGTTGATGTCATTGGTGGTGGTTATTAGATGATGTTGTCTCCATTAGTAGGTATTTAGAAATTATTAGGGTAGAAGTTGGTAATAGATACTTTGATCATGTTTGAAATGATAATTCAAGTAGGAAAATTTTAAGGAGGTCTACCATCAATGGTCACCTACTGACTGTTAGTAGTCATATGTCATCCATAAAAGGGGTGATGGTAAAAAGGCCACCAAGAGTTTTAGTTATTTATTTGTGTATTTGACATTCAATTATTACCTTGTGGCTTGAGTGATAAAAATGATTATGGTTGGTTAGTGTGAGTTAAGTGAGGTTAAGTGGGTGGTGACTAAGGATGCAGAGGGGTTGAGGCAAAGTGTGATGTATAGAAGCAATTCCTAGGGTTATTCCATGATGGTGGTTGAGGAATGAGGTATGTTATATACTTGTATTTGTAAAGTAAAGTTGAATTTTTTATTGTATTATTATGTGGTTAAAAATTTGTGTTGGTTTGTGGTTTTCTAGGGGTAGGGTTTGTTGTGTTTTATTCTTGGTGAAAAGTAGGTATGAAGTGGGATAGTTGAGTATGTTATTAGAATTATTAATGGGAGTAAATGGTTATCTTTCATGGGTATAGTGAAAATTTTTAGTATTTGGTATAGTTTTTAGGTTATTTGGTTGAGCCCTAGGGTATGAGGATCATTGGTGGTCACTACATAGTGACCATTGGCAGTCATTATCAATCAATCATGGTTGATAGACAACCCCCAAATGGTCACTATGTATACTATCAATGGTCAACCACATGATCATCAATGGTCAATATTTGATTAGTGATGGTTTTAAAGAGAACCATCACCAATTTACCCTCTATCATTGGTGATTGGGAAAAGGTTTAGAAAAGGTGTAAAGGTGTGGGGTAGAAGGTGCAATTAAAGGTTTTAGGTTAGTGGTCAAGTATTTAGGTTATTTTTGAAGGGTGTATATTAAGAGGTTTAATGGTGTAGGTTATGTAGATGTGATAAGTTAGAAAAGGTGAATTTTGAAGGTATGTCTCAAGTATAGGTCTGATTAGGCATAGTTATTGTGATTGAGTTGAGTAGGTGAAAATAAGAGGTAGGGGTAATTAGTAAAATTCATAGGCAAAGTATGTTAGATTAGGTAAATTAAGGAATTAGTTACAAACTTTTAAAGTGAGGGAGAAGTTACAAATGCATGATAGAGTGCCCTAGATCCTCGATGTGGTATACCAAGGCATGAAGGGTGTAGACTAGGATCACATGACTAAGGTAGGCTTAGGAGGCATGAGGTACTATTAGTGCATACCTTAAGATGTGATGATATTAGTGGTAGTCATAAACAGATGGGATCCTACCACTAATACTTTATTTCTTCTAACTAGTGAGATGACTATTCTACTAGAGGACATCCAGTGGCTACCCATATGGGGTGAGCCTATATACCACATCAATAGTGATGAGAGGGATGACTAGATGGACCACTTATATGGAAAGGACCTCATACTTATGAGGTAGAAATGAGGAGGATTTAAATACATGCCTTTATATTAGTTGTATAGGTATGTGAGATATCTATTCATAATGATGATGATAGTTATTACCTGCTACACATTACTAGTTTCTATTAGTGGGAGGTTTTCATACTTATTGTTGGGGGTGCTTGTGGATATGTGGTTAGATCATACATTATTTGCCTAGGTATCTATACTATTGGTTCAATTATATTAGGATCTATGGGGATACCAAGATCATAGGATATAAAGGATCAATGATGGGTTTATGCTAAACTATTGGGCATATGAGCATATTAGGGTGTTCAAACTAGCCTGAGTGCCATGGGAGGGTTTTGCATAGATGGATTTCAGATTGGGGTACATGAGATCTTTAGATGAATTGCTTTCATAGGACTAGGAGGAGGATATTGAGACCTTGATTGGTATAGAGACTAATTAGATGCCTTAGTTTTTGGAGATGTGATTTAAAACCCATATGTCATATTTATAGAATGGATAAGCTATGCCTGACAAATTATCATTATAGAGCTATAGATGGATCTTTAGGAGGAGAGATAATGAGATAAATATTATACATTTTGACAAGGTAAGGAGGTAGTTTGGAATACTATAGGATATCCCCAAGGAGTTCCCTAGATACAATAGGAAGGACACAAAGTTCCCATTACCTGATTTGGAGCCAATTGAGGTATTTGTTTATAGTGAGGAGTTACCGATGAGGGTTGAGATCAATGATGCTAGTGTTATAGATGAGTACCTTACATGGTTCTAGGATCATTATGATGTAACCATTTTTTGAGGTGATGGTGGTGGCTATCAAGACATGGATGTGGATGTAAAGGTGGGTAGAGATAAGGTAGATGGGGGTGGTCTAGATAAATAGGCACAAATCACTAAGAGGGACTAATCACAAGTAGAACTAACCACAACATAAACATCACTAACATCAGTGACCCAAGAGAGGGATGTAACATAAGGCCAGGTTGTTACTCTTACTAGAGAGAGGGATCAAACTAGGGCTTAACTAGCCACTATTACACAAGAGAGGGATTCTGTTAGGTAGGCAAGAGGGAAAGTACCAACACCTATGAGACAACTAGGGATTATCTTGATGATGAGATATGTATCAATAATTGAGGAGATATAATAGTATGAGGCCTTAGTTTTTAGATGTCTACTAGATGAGCCTAGATGGGGTGAGTTCAGAGTTAGGATTTTTAGAGGGGCCAACAGTGTGACACTAGGCCATTGGGTTATATTTTCAAGTTGATAGGTGGGCTTAGAAGGGAAAGCTCCAAGAGGTAGTGGTGCTCCAGGGGTTTAAACTATTATGAGACATTATATTTTGTATGTATCATATGATTTTGATACTGGCCTACAAGCTAATGTAGTGAGATGTATATACATTTTTGAGAGACACGTAAATTACTATATATATGATCATTATTTTTATTATGAGTTTATGATATATATATGTGATCATGGTTTATGGTTTGTGTTGATTTTTATGGATGTGATGTTGTTTATGATGATTATGTTCATATTATTAGCATGTTATGGTTTATGTCTACTCACCTAGCTAGGCATGTGATGTTATGTATATTCAAGTTATGTTCATGATGATGTTGATATTGATGGATGTTGTTTATGTTGTTGTCGATGATATAAATGTGATTATATGATATGATGTTGTTATTAGATGATATGATGTTATAATTTATAGTTATGGGTTTAGTGTTATGATCATGATGATGGCTATTGTTAGTGACAATGATGTTCATGATGATTATGTTCATGATGTTATGATCTATATATAACACTATTATGCTTATGATGATGTAATTGATGTTTATGACATGGTTATAGTTTATGGATCATAGTTTTATTGATGTGATAGATGGTAAGATGATTATGATTAGGTGACATGATGTTCATGATGTTATTATATGATGATTTTTGTTATGATAAGATTTTTTGTTGCACATGTGGATATTTTGAATTAATGAATATTTGTTTCCTTACATATCTAGGCATGTGATGGATAACATATGTGGATGATGTATGATTGAATGGTTATAAATGCTTCATGATTAGTTAGTGTTTTTGGTTATTTGGATGAGATGATTATGATGTTATTTTGAGTAGAGACATGTTGAGGTAGATTGTGTGTGATGATTTATTGACCTATGGTGTGATAAAAGGTAATGCTGTGATGATTATATGTTTTTATGATTGGCTATGATGGTTGTTGACCAAATTTGAACCTATAGGTCAAATTGGGACCCTATAGGTAAAAAATTGATCTTTATAGGTTTATTATTATTTAATATGGTGTATTATATGTTTTTTCATGTCATTTATTGTCATATGAGCCTTGGTCATTAGTCATTCTAGTCCTTAGCTCATTTTGAGTCATTTTGAGGGTCATAAAAGAGCATTTAATGAATTTTATGCCCTCCTTGGGAAATGTGAAGGTTAAAAAAGGTTTTTTCACATTCCATGTGTCTTATTATTCCTTCTTCAACTATTCCTAATTGAAAACTGGTAGGTTTCTCATAAAAAGGGTAGTTTTTTAAGATAAAAGAGAAGTTTTAATGAGGTGTACAAAATTGTACAACCTCCTAGAATTGATGACACTTCAAGAGAGTAATTTAATCTTCCATAAACTCATTCTAGTGATCTATTTGATTATAATGTCAAATAAGTGAATAGAACTACTTATCTCTCCTTCCACTAGGCTTGGCAAATAAAAATGGTTGTCAAGTTTATACTTGGTACAATCAACAGGATAGGTTTTAGGAAAATTATCTTGGCAGTGTATTCCACACTTAGTCACCTTTAATTTTATGTTTGGTTGTAGAGGAATGGAGTACTATGCTTTATGAACCATTCCTAAGAAGCTAGACTATCTAGTTTACTTCATAATCTATGCACCCTTTAGATTTTTCTTTATTTTGGACAAATACATATAATTCAATTAATAATGTTGTTTATAGATGATGTAAAATCCATAATATAATGTTCCCAATTATGTTTTTAGTGTTTTAAGGTGTTTGGATATGCAAATCATCTCAAGTTGCAACTGAATGCACCATTCTATGTTATAAGTAGTTTTTCACTATTTTTAGCATCTTCATGTTTTGATCATGGTCTTATATGGTTTTGATAGTTTAATTATCATGTTTTAAATGTACTCTTAATACCCTTAGCTTTAAATTTCATCCTCCAAGGCAACATTACATGAGTTTATAGCCATAATTATCATTCAGTTAGTTTGCTCTATAACTATATCAGTCAACCAAGTGAAGTGTGCAAAGCTCTGAGACACATTTATGGCATTGTGTTAGAGATCGTTGGATTTTTAACACATTATCAGGGTAGGAATAATCAATTAATCCTTTAAATTTTTATAAGAATGACTATAACAGTCTACACATTCACCCATATAGTCATCTTATATAAAAATATACCTACAGGTGTTCTCATCAAGGGTTCTCAATATTGTAAAGGAAGTGTAAGATCTTGTTTTGAGTTTGAAGAATATTGAGGTTCCATTTAAACACCATTTATGGGATATTAATTGATTTTTTTAAGTATATTACTTGGTACATGGACCATTGCACATTTACTACCTGCATACCTTTCAAGGTACACACACGAGTATATTATGATGACATCATGCTATGATGAGAGCCTTAGTGGCGATTTCAAGATATTTGAGATATGAAGAGTGAATTTTGAAGTTTTTAGGTTGATATACAACTCATAAAAGGTTAAAAAAATACAGACTATCCATCCTCATAATTATTACCTATACCTTGAAAATGTCTGCCTGCCTATAGGTGCTAGTAGAGGGATGGAATGTCATTTTGAATTGTGGAATCAAATGATGGAACTTTTTTTTAAATTCATAATGTGTTTTACACGATGACAGACCCACTTAAAAGGATATGTTTTCAAATGGTGTTGAAAATCACTTCCAAAGATAATAACTATAGGTTTAGGGACCTATTTCGCTAAATCAATAAAATAGAGGTTTGGTTCATTTGGTTGGTAGAATACAAAAAGGATATAAATAATTTTGAGGCATAATAAAGGCTTTGGCTTGTATCCCTATCATAGGATAAGATCCCTGCAAAGAATGAGGTCAAGAGGATTAGTGGAAAATGGTTATTGGGGGGCCTCAAAGTTGTTATTGGAATACTAAACTACTTCAATATTAACTATAGGATCTAAACCTAAAGGTATCTTTTCAACCTAATATATAATACCCAAACATGCTTCCATGAGTAGGGTTCAAGTCCATGAAATGAGTACCAATGGGCATAGAGACCATAAAGAGATGGTTAGGGATGTTATTGAGCCATATATGCATCTATAAGTATTTCTTGCCTAGAAGTAGATGTAAAGTAGACTATAAAAACCTACAAATGAATAATAAGAGATTGAAAATGAAACATATGAATATGGAGACAAATATAAGATAATAAATTACTTCTTAAAGACCTCAAAGAATATCCAAAAGAATTGAGACATCTCCTCTAAGGGTACAAATCCAAGTGACAATAGTTTTTAGCACGCTCGATGGGACTCTTAGTCCAAAAAGTTGAAAGTTTTTTTTTGTTGTATTTCAGCACACAATCTTTTAGATGCATCTATCTAAACATCAATGGTGACTTCAAGATTACATCAGCTAGTCAAGTAGCCTAGGTATTCATTTTAAAGATTTTTGATGATCATTCCTTATGTTATTGCTTCTTAATGAAGTTTCATAATTTAATTTGGTGTTGAATTTTGTTTAATATAAGTTGGTGAGGTTTATCAAGATTATGGAATTCATTATTAGCCTTGGTACGATCCTCACCAGCCTTGTGATGAGCTTGATACAACTCATAACAAGGTTGACAAGAATCATTTTAGAGATGGTAATACTACTATTCAAGAAGGCTATGATGTTGATGAAAAAGAAGATGAAGACTTGTATCAACCTTATATCCCTTCATTTCCCTTTCCATATGGACACCATGTTTTTGGATAACCCTATGATGAGGGTTACCAAGAAACTTATCAAGAAACACCTTTCTATTAGTCCTAATATGATCTCTATCATTCATACCATGATGCATATCAACCTCAAGAGTACTCATATGTGTCTCATAATATTGAATCAAATGATTCCATGGATTATACACAATGAATTATTGGCAAGATGTATCTATTTCATATGTAGATGCTAGCCTTTATAACCAACCCAATAATTTATTTCCCCATGATCTTACTAGTGGTTTTCTCTTTCATAAATCCACTCATAAGCCTTATCCTACCCCTCATAGCCTATATTATATTAATAAACCTTCCACTTCACCTCATATTTCATATCCTTCACATGATCCTATCCATCAACCTCCCACCTCACCCCTTTTTTGAGGAAGAACCCATCTTGAGAGAAGCAAGTGAAGAGGAACAAACTTAATTCATGGATGATTAAGAAGATCTCATGAGTGACTATGAGGAAAAAATACCATAGGGACTCCCTTTGGTAAACAAAAGGATAATTCATAAGCTGATGCCTACATATTTGAATGGATGTGTGTCCATGAAGTAGACTCTAATGCCTCCATTTTTTAGGGAATGTGTATCCATGAGTAATGTGGCCAAGAATTGAAGATAGAGGTACTTAAATAAAAATCCATGTATGATCATGAAGTTGTGGATGACCATATCAAGCAAGAAGTGGAGTACAATATTAAGAATGAAGTTCAAGTCACTCCTAAATAAGTGGTAGTCCTAAGAGAGCCTCATGAGACCAAGGTAGAGAAAATATCCCTTGAATATGACATTCATGAGGAAGAAGATTTATTGCAGAAGTTCAATGTCATATGTAAGGAATTTGATAAGTTGGTTAAATATTTTTCTTCTCCAAAATATTTCATATCTAATGAAAAGTCTAGTGATGAGTCCTATAAACATGATCTTGAGTGTTCAATCAAACATAAAGATGAAAGTCATTATGTTGGTCAAGAAACTATTGTTATGAAACCACTTTATGATGCTAGTGTAAAAGAAGTTATAGACATGGATAATTATGTCAAGTCATATATTATTGTACCTAAAATATATTCAATAGGTCCATCTAAATTAAAACCACATTCAGTGATGTGGAAACATGGTGAAGGAAAGCGTGGTGCTTCCAAACATCAAGAACATTATGTCAAGGAGGAGAGAAAGGTTGAGAGTACTATAATATTTTAAAACTTGCACATCAAAGGCCAAGTACATGAGAAGGTTGATACTATTTGGATGAAATAAGAGTTCATTTACATATCCAACTTGTAGGGAGCTACTTTTTTTTCATCGAACATCATGCCAATGAAGTTGGAAAACACCATGAAGAGGGAGGAGGCATCAATACCAAAGGTCAATAGAATACACATCTCACTAAATACTTCATGTCATTAAGAATGAAAGGTTTCAAACTTCCCCTTTGATCTAAGAGGGAGTTTTCATCTTAGTTTAGTTAGTGTTTGAGTTCATTTATTAAGTTTGGTGTGTGTGTTCCATAAGTGCTCATGAAGCACAAGTGTGTTTTGATTAGTTTATTGTCTTATGTGTTACTTCTTGTTGGTTTTCCTTTGTTTTGTGTGTTTCCAAAGGAAAAGTGTGTGTCAAAATTTGTGTACATGTGAATCCATATCTTAATGGACTAATAAGGCTACTCGTCTTGTTAGTATAACAAGCATACTAGCCTTATGAGTCACCAATTTGTAGACTAAATTTGACCTACAAGTCAAATTAAGACCTCTATAGGTAAAAAATTGATATTTAGAGGATTATAGGAGGTTTATTATTATTTCATATGGTGTATTATATGTTTTTTTATGTCATTTAATGTCATATTAGCCTTGGTCATTAGTCATTTTAGTCCTTAGATCATTGAGTCATTTTGAATGTCATAAAAGAATAGTTAATGACTTGTATGACATCTTTGGGAAAGTTGAAAGTTAAAAAAATTTATATCATGTGCCATGTGTCCCATTATGCGTTATTCAACTATTCCTAACTAAAAAGTGGTAGGTTCCTTATAAAAAGGTAGTTTTCTTAAAGAAAAGAAGAGTTCTAATGAGGTGTATAGACTTGTAAAGCCTTCTATAGTTGATGAAATTTAAATATATTATATTGGTATTCAATACACTCATTATATTTATCACTTTGATCATAATCTCAAATAATTGAAGAAAACTACTTCTGTTTCCTTCTACTAGGCTTGACAAGCAAAAATGGTCTTCATATTTGTACTTGGTATGGTCAGTAGGAGAGTTTTCAATAAAAATGATCTTGGGGGTGTATTATAAAATTAGTCATGTTAAATTTTACATTTTTTTGAGATGAATGGTGTCATGTTGTTTATTAACTATTCCTAAGAAGTTGGACTATCTAGTTTGCTTGCTATTCCATGCACTGTATATGTTTTTCTTTGTTTTGGGCAATTCCATATAATTCACTTATTAATTTTGTTTATAGATGATTTTGAATACCTATTTCAATTTTCCCAATTATTTTTTTAGTTTTTCAAGGTGTTTGGATATGCAAATCATCTTAGGTTGTAATTGAATTCACCATTCTATGTTACAAGTAGTTTTTCACCATTTTTAGGGTCTTCATATTTTGATCATGGTTACAGATGGTTGTGATAGTTTCATTATCATGTTTTTAATGTCCTATAAATCCCCTAACATTTCAATTTCATCCTTGAATGCAACATTGCAAGAGTTTTCAGCCATAACTATCATGCGGTTAGCCTAGTATATAACTATCATATCAATCAACCAAGTGAAGTGTTAAAAGATTTAAGACACATCTATGAAGTTGTGCTAGAGGTCATTAAATGTTGAAAACATTATCATGTTGGGATAAATTAATTAATCCTTTAAACTTTTTGAAGATTGACTATGATAGTATACACATGCACCCATACAGTCATATTATAGAAGAATACACCTACAGGGGCTCTCATGGAGGGTTCTCAACATTGAAAAGGAAGTGTAAGAGATTGTTTTGAGTTTGAATAATCTCATTTAAACACCATTTATGGTATATTAATTTATTATTTTAACCATATTCATTGGTACATGGACCATTTTACATATACTACCCACATACCTTTCAAGGTGCACACACAAGTATATTATTATGACATCATGTTATGATGAGAGCCTTAGTGGTGATTTAAATCTCTTTGAGTTGTGAAGATTAAATTTTGAGGTTTTGAGATGGATACACAACTCATAAAAGGTCAAAATAATACAAACTATCCATCCTCATACTTACTACTTGTACCTTTAAAATTTCCACCTGCTTGTAGGTGCTAGTAGAGGGCTAAAATGTCATTTTGAAGTGTGGAAGCAAGTGATATAATTTTTTTGTGAAGCCCTAATGTGTTTTAGACCATGGAAGACCCACTTTAAGTATAGGTTGGTAAATGGAGTTGAAAATAACTTTCAAAGACAATGACTGTAGGTTTAGGGACCTTTTTCCTTAAAATAAGAAAACAAAAGTCTGGGCCTTTTGGTTGGTATCATACAATAGGGATATAAGTAATTTTGAGGTATCCTAATGGACTTGTATTTTATCCGTATCATAGTACAAGAGCCTTGAAAATAATGAGGTCAAGAGGATTAGTGGAAGATGGTTATTAGGGGGCCTCAAAATTACTATTAGAACACTAAATGCCTTCAATATTATCTATAGGATGAACCTATAGGGATATTTTAAACCTAATGTTGAAATATCAAAACAGGCTTCCATGAGTAGTTTTTAAGTCCATGAAAGGAGTACCAATGAGTAAAGGGACCATCAATTAGATTTGGTTAGTGATGATTTTGATCCCTATATGCATCTATAGGTGTCTCTTTCCTACAAGTGGATGTACAATAGATCGTAAATACCTAAAAATTTATAATAAGAGATTTAACATGAAACCAATGAATATAGAGATACATATCAAATAATAAATTACTTATTAAAGACCTCAAAGAATATCCAAAAGGGCTAAGACATCTCCTTAAAAGGTGTTAACCCAAGTGACAATAGTTTTTGACATGCTTAGTGGGACACTTAGTCCAAAAACTAGAAAGATTTTTTGTGTTATCTTTCAACACCTCAGACTTTGGAGGCATCTATCTAAACATAAATGGTAACTCTTATATTATATCAACTAGTTAGGCAACCCATGTATTCCTTTTGAATATTTTAATGATCATTACTTGTGTTCTTACTTCCTAATGAAGTTTCATGGCTCTCTTTGGTGTTGAGTATTATTTAATACAAGTTGATGAGGTTTATCAAGATTAAGGAATTCATTATCATCCTTGGTATGATCCTCACTAGCCTTGTGATGAGCTTGATACAACTCATAACAAGGCTAATAAGAATCATATTAGAGATGGTAATTCTACTCTTCAAGAAGGCTATGATGCTGATAAAAAAGAAGATGAAGACATGTGGTAGCATTATAAACCTTCATTTCCCTCTCCATATAGACACCATGTTTTTTGAAAACCCTACAAGGAAGGATACCAAGAAACCTATCAAGAAACACCTTTCTATCAGTCCCAATATGAGCTCTATCATTCATACCATGATGTTTATCAGTCTCAAGAGTACTCCTATGAGTCTTGTCATATGGAATAAAATGATTCTAAGGATTATACACAAGTATATTATTTCTAAGTTGCAATTCCTACTTATGTAGGTGTTAGTCCTTATAACCAACCCAAGAATTTGCTTCCCTATGAGCTTATTAGTGCTTTTATCTTACCTAAATCCACTCATAAGCCTTATTATACCCCTCAGATTCCATATTAAATTAATAAAGCTTCTACTTCACATCATATTCCATCTCCATCACATCATCCTATTGATTAACCTCCCACCTCAACCCTTTTTGAGGAAGATTCAATCTTGAGAGAAGTAAGTGAATAAGAGCAAACTCAAATCATGGATGATCAAGAAGATATCATGAGTAAATATGAGGAAGAAATCACCATAGGGACTCACCTTAATGAATAAAAGGACAATACACAAGCTGATGTCTCCATATTTAAAGGGATATGTGTTCTTTAAGAAAACTCTAATGCCTCCATTTTTGAGGTAATGTGTATCCATGAGGAATGTGGCCAAGACATGAAGAGAGAGGTACTTTAATAATAATCCATGGCTAATCAAAAAGTTGTGGATGACCATCTCAAGCATGAAGTGGAGTAAACTATTAAGGATGAAGGTCAAGTCACTCCTCAATAAGTGGTAGTCCTAAGAGAACCTCATGAGACTAAGATAAAGGAAATATCCCTTAAAGATGGCATTCATGAGGAATAAGATTTATGGTAGAAGTTCAATGTCATATACAAGGAATTTGATAAGTTGGGTAAAGTTATTTCTTCTCATAAATATTGAATATATGATGAAAAGTATATTGATGAGACTTATAAACATGATCTTGATTGTTCAATCAAACATAAATATGAAGGTCATTCTACTAGTCAAAAACCTACTGTCATGAAGCCACTTAATGATGCTAGTGTACAAGAAGTTTTATACATGGATAATGATGTCAAGGTAGATATTTGTGTGCCTAAAATATAGTTAAGAGATAAATATGAGGTAAAACCACATTTAGGGATGTGGAAACATGGTGAAGGAAAGGTTGGTACTTCCAAACATCAAGCACATTAAGTCAATGAGGAGAGCAGGGCTGAGAGGACTTTCATATTTTCAAACTTGCACATCAAAGGCCAAGTACATGAGAAGGTTGCGACTATTTGGATGAAAGAATAGTGAATTTCCATAGCAAACATATATGGAGTTTTTTATTTTCTATCGAACATAATGCTAATGAAGTTTCTCAAACACCATGAAGAGGATGGAGGCATCAATGCTAAAGGTCAACATGCTACATATCTCAATAAATCATTCATGTCATAAAGGAAGGAATGTTTCAAACTTCCCATTTGATCTAGGAGGGAGTTTTCATTTTAGGTTAGTTAGTGTTTGAGTCTATTTATTTAGTTTGGTGTGTGTGTTCCATAAGTGCTCATGAAGCACAAGTGTATTTTACTTAGTTTTTTGTCTTTTATGTTGCTTCTTGTTGCTTTTCTTTTGTTTTATGTGTTTATAAAGGAAAAGTGTGTGTCAAAATTTGTGTACATGTGAATCCATATCTTAATGGACTAATAAGGCTACTCATCTTGTTAGTATAGTAGGCATACTACCCCTATGAGTCACCAATTTATTGACTAAATTTGACCCTACATGTCAAATTAGGACCCCTATAGGTAAAAAATTGATATTTAGAGGATTATAGGATGTTTATTATTATGTCATATGGTGTATTATATGTTATTTGATGTCATTTAATGTCATATTAGCCTTGGTCACTAGTCATTTTAGTCCTTAGATCAATGAGTCATTTTGAGGGTCATAAAAGAATAGTTAATGACTTGTATGACCTCTTTGGGAAATTTAAAGGTTCCAAAAGGTATTATCATGTGAAATGTGTCCCATTATGCCTTATTTAACTATTCCTAACTAAAAAGTGGTAGGTTCCCTACAAAAAAGGTAGTTTTCTTAAAGAAAAGAAGATTTTTAATGAGGTGTATAGACTTGTAAAGCCTTCTATAGTTGATGAAATTTAAATATATTCCATTGGTATTAAATACACTAATTATAATGACCACTTTGATCATAAGCTCAAATAATTGAATAAAATTTCTTCTCTCTCCTTCTACTAGGCTTGACAAGCAAAAATGGTCTTCAAGTTTGTACTTAGTATGGTAAGCAAGAGAGTTTTCAAGAAAAATGATCTTGGGGGTGTATTATACACTTATTCATATTCAATTTTACATTTTTTTATATTAATGGTTTCATGTTTTTTATTAACCATTCCTAAGAAGTTGGACCATCTAGTTTGATTGCTAATCCATGCACCATATAGGTTTTTCTTTGTTTTGGGCAATTCCATATAATTCACTTATTGATGTTGTTTCTAGATGATGTTGATTAGATATTTCAATGTTCCCCATTTTTTTTTAGTGTTTCAAGGTGTTTGTATATGCAAATCATCTTAGGTTGCAATTGAATTCACCATTCTATGTTATATGTAGTTTTTACCATTTTTAGGATCTTCAAATTTTGATCATGGTTACAGATGGTTGTGATAGTTTCATTATAATGTTTTTAATGTCCTATAAATCCCCTAACCTTTAAATTTCATCCTCTAAGGCAACATTCCATGAGTTTCCAGCCATAACTATTATGCAATAAGCCTACTCTATAACTATCATATCAGTCAACCAAGTGAAGTGTGAAAAGATTTGAGACATCTATGGAGTTGAGTTAGAGGTCATTAAATGTTGAACACATTATCATGGTAGGAGAAATAAATTAATCCTTTCAATTTTTTGAAGAATGACTATGATAGTATACACATTCACCCATACAGTCATATTATGGAAAAATACACCAACAGGTGCTCTCATGGACGGTTCTCAACATTGAAAAGGAAGTGTAAGCACTTGTTTTGAGTTTGAAGAATCCTAAGGTTTCATTTAAACACCACTGATGGGATACTAATTTATTATTTTAAGCACATTCCTTGGTACATTGACCATTTTACATATACTACCCACATACCTTTCAAGGTGCACACACAGGTATATTATGATGACATCATGTTATGATGAGAGCCTTAGTGGTGATTTAAATCTCTTTGAGTTGTGAAGATTTAATTATGATATTTTAGGATGGATATAAAACTCAAAAAGGTTAAAATAATACAAACCGTCCATCCTCATAATTACTGCTTGTACCTTTAAAATTTCCACTTGCCTGTAGGTGCTAGTAGAGGGCTAAAATGTCATTTTGAAGTGTGGAAATAAGTGATAGAATCTTTTTTTGAAGTCCTAATGTGTTGTATACCATGGAATACCCACTTTAAGGGCTAGGTTGGTAAATGGAGTTGAAAATCACTTTCAAAGACAATGACTATAGGTTTAGGGACCTTTTTCCTTAAAATATGAAAATAGAGGTATGGGCCTTTTGGTTGGTATCATACAATAGGGATATAAGTAATTTTGAGGTATCTTAATGTATTTTTATTTTATCCCTATCATAGGACAAGATCCTTGAAAATAATGTGGTCAAGAGGATTAGTGGAAGATGGTTATTAGGGGGCCTCAAAATTACTATTAGAACACTAAACACCTTCAATATTATCTATAGGATGAACCTATAGGGATATTTTAAGCCTAATGTTACAATATCAAAATAGGATTCCATGACTATTTTTTAAGTCCACGAAAGGATTACCAATGGGTAAAGAGACCATCAATAAGAGTTGGTTAGTGATGTTTTTGAGCCCTATATGCATCTCTTTCCTAGAAGTGGATGTACAATAGATTATAAATACCTAAAAGTGTATAATAAGAGATTTAACATGAAACCAATAAATATGGAGATACATATCAAATAAGAAATTACTTCCTAAAGACCTCAAATAATATCAAAAAGAGATAAGACATCTCCTCAAAAGGTGTTAACCCAAGTGATAATCATTTTTGGCATGCCTAGTGGGACTCTTAGTCTAAGAAATTGAAATAGTCTTTCAACACATTAGACTTTGGAGGCATATATCTAAACATAAATGGAAAATCTTATATTACATCGTCTAGTCAGGCAACCTAGGTATTCTTTTTGAATATTTTAATGATCATTACTTGTGTTATTGATTCCTAATGAAGTTTATTGGATAACTTTGGTGTTGAGTATTATTTAATACAAGTTGGTGAGGTTTATCAAGTTTATGGAATTCATTATCATACTTGGTATGATCCTCACTAGCCTTGTGATGAGCTTGATACAACTCATAACAAGGCTAATAAGAATCATATTAGAGCTGGTAATTCTACTCTTTAGGAAGGATATGATGCTGATCAAAAAGAAGATGAAGACATGTGGTAGCATTATAACCCTTAATTTCCCTCTCCATATAGACACCATGTTGTTGGACAACTCTACAAAGAAGGATACTAAGAAACCTATCAAGAAACAACTTTCTATCAATCCCAATATGAGCTCTATCATTCTATCCATGATGCCTATTAGTCTCAATAGTAATCATATGAGTCCTTTCATATGGAATCAAATGATTCTATGTATTATACACAAGGATATTATTTCCAAGATGAAATTCCTACTTATGTAGATGTTATTCCTTATAACTAACCCAAGAATTCACTTCCCTATGATCTTATTAGTGATTTTATCTTTCCTAAATCCACTAATAATACTTATTGTACCCCTCACACTCCATATTAAATTAATAAGCCTTGCACTTCACCTCATATTCCATCTCCATCACATCATCCTATCAATCAACCTCCCACCTCACCCATTTTTTAGGAAGATCCCATCTTGAGAGAAGTAAGTGAAGAAGAGAAAACTCAAATTGTAGATGATCAAGAAGATATCATGAGTGACTATGAGGAATAAATCACCATAGGGATTTAATTTAATAATTAAAAGGGTAATTCACAAGTTGATGCCTCCATATTTGAAGGGATATGTGTTCTTGAAGCAAACTCTAATGCCTCCATTTTTGAGGGAATGTGTATCTATGAAGAATGTGGCCAAGACATGAAGAGAGAGGTACTTTAATAAAAATCCATGTATGATCACAAAGTTATGGATGACCATCTCAAGTATGAAGTAGAGTAAACTATTAAGGATGAAGGTCAAGTCACTCATCAATAAGTGGTAGTCCTAAGAGAGCCTCATGAGACTAAGGTAAAGGAAATATCCCTTAAAGATGAGATTAATGAGGAATAAGATTTATGGTAGAAGTTCAATGTCATACGCAAGGAATTTGATAAGTTGGGTAGAGTTTTTTACTATCACAAAGATTGCATATCTGATGACAAGTTTGTTGATGAGACTTATAAACATGATCTTGATTGTTTAATCAAATATAAAGATGAAGGTCATTCTACTAGTCAACAACCTACTATTATGAATCCACTTACTGATGCTACTATACAAGAAGTTGTATACATGGATAATGATGTCAAGGCAGATATTTTTTTACCTAAAATATAGTTAAGAGATACATCTGAGGTAAAACCACATTTAGGGATGTGGAAACATGGTGAAGGAAAGATTGGTACTTCCAAACATCAAACACATTAAGTCAATGAGGAGAGCAAAGCTAAGAGGACTTTCATATTTTCAAACTTGCACATCAAAGGCCAAGTACATGAGAAGGTTGAGACTATTTGGATGCAAAAATAGCTCATTTCCATATCCAACATATATGGAGTTTCTTAGTTTCTATCGAATATAATGCCAATGAAGTTGGCAAACACCATGAAGATGATGGACACATCAATGCTAAAGGTCAACAGTCTACATATCTCACTAAATCATTCATGTCATATAGCAAATAATGTTTCAAACATCCCATTTGATTTAGGAGGGAGTTTTCATCTTAGGTTAGTTAGTGTTTGAGTCTATTTGTTTAGTTTGGTGTGTGTGTTCCATAAGTGCTCATGAAGCACAAGTGTGTTTTACTTAGATTTTTGTCTTGTGTGTTGCTTCTTGCCAGTTTTATTTATGTTTTGTGTGTTTTAAAAGGAAAAGTGTGTGTCAAAATTCATCTATATGTGACTTCATGGCCCAATGGATTTATAAGGCTATTGTTCTAGTTAGTATAGTAGGCATACTACCCCTATGAGTCACCAATTTATTGACCAAATTTGACCCTATAGTTCAAATTAGGACCCTTATAGGTAAAAAAAATTATCTTTAGAGGTTTATAGGAGGTTTATTATTATTTCATAGGGTGTATTGTATGTTTTTTGATGTCATTTAATGTCATATTAGCCTTGGTCATTAGTCATTTTAGTCCTTAGATTATTTTGAGTCATTTTGAGGGTCATAAAAGATAATTTAATGCCATGTATGGCCTCCCTAGGAAATATGAAGGTTAAAAAAATTTATTTCACGTGACATGTGTCCCACTATACCTTATTCAGCTATTCTTAACTGAAAAGTGGTAGGTTCCTTAGAAAAAGGGAAATTTTATTATAAAAAAGAGGAGTTTTAATAAGGTGTACAGACTTGTATGGCCTCCTAAATTTGATTAAATTTAAAGAGACTCACTTGGTATTTCATACACTCATTCCAATGATAAATTTTTATAGAATCACAAAGAAGTGAAGAAAACTACTTCTCTCTCCTTTCACTAGGCTTGGCCAGAAAAAATGGTCTTTAGGTTTGTAGTTGGTATGTTTAGTAGAAGAGGTTTCAAGAAAATTTATCCTTGAGTTGTATTATAAACTTATTTATATTAAATTTTAAAAAAATTTGTAGAGGAATGGTGTCATGTGCTTTATGAACCATTCTTAATAATTTAGACTATCTAGTTTGCTTGCTAATCTATGCACCCTATAGGTTTTACTTTGTTTTAGACAAGTCCATATAATTATGTTGATGATGTTGTTTATACATTATTTTTACTCCCTCTTATAATGGTACCAATTCTTGGTTTATAATTTCAAGGTGTTTGGATATGCATATCATCTTAGGTTTTAAGTGAATACACCATTCTATGTTACATGTAGTTTTTCAACATTTTTAAGATCTTCATGTTTTGGTCATGGTTATAGAGGGTTTTTATAGTTTCATTATTATGTATTAAATGTCATATAAATACCATCACCTTCAATTTTATCCTCCAAGGCAACATTTCATGAGTTTGCAACCATAACTATCATACAATCAGTTTGCTCTATAACTATCATATCAGTAAACCAGGTGAAGTGTGCAAAGCTATGAGACACATATATGGAGTTGTGTTAGAGGCAATTAAAAATTTAACATTTTATAATAGTAGGAAAAATCAATTAATTATTTCACTTGTTTGAAGAATGACTGTGACAATCTACACATTCACCCATACAGTCATATTACAAAAAAATACACCTATAAGTGCTCTCATGGAGGGTTATCAATGTTGAAAAGGAAGTGTAAGATCTTGTTTTAAGTTTGAAGCATCCCAATTTTTCATTTAAACACCATTTATGGGATATTAATTGATTATTTTAGGTATATTCCTTGGTACATGGACCATTTCACATATACTACCCACATACCTTTCAAAGTGCACACAAGTATATTATGATGATATCATGCTATAATGAGAGCCTTAATGGTGATTTCAAGTTATTTGACATGTGAAGAGTATAGTTTAAGGTTTTTATATGGATATAAAACTCATAAAAGGTCAAAATAATATAATTTTTCCATCCTCATACGTACTGCCTATACTTGAAAATGTCCACCTATCTATAGGTGCTAGTAAAGGGATGAAATGCCATTTTAAATTATGGAAGTAAGTGATGGATTTTTTTTTTTGAATTCCTAATGTGTTGTATACCACAACAAACCCACTTTAAGGGATAGGTTAGTAAATGAAGTTAAAAATCACATCTAAAGATAATTATTGTAGGTTTAGGGACTTTTTTTTCCTAAAAAAAGAAAATAGAGGTTTGGGCCATGTGGCTGGTGTCATACAATAGGGATATAAGGATTTTTCCAACATCTTAATGTCTTTGTATTTTATCCTTATCATAGGACAAGAGCCTTGAAAATAAATAGGTTAAGAGGATTAGTGGAAGATGGTTATTGGGGTCCTCAAAATTGCTATTGGAATAGTGAAATCCTTCAATATTATCTACATGATATAAACATAAAGGGATCTATTCAACCTAATGTTGAAATACCAAAACATGCTTCCATGATTAGGGTTTTAGTCCATGAAAGGAGTAAAAATGGGGATAAATACCATTAGGAGGTGTTGGTTAGTGATGTTTTGATCCCTATATGCATCTACATGTATCTCTTACCTAGAAGTGGATGTACATTAGACTGTAAAGCCCTAAAAATGCATAATAAGTGCTTCAAAATGAACCCTATGAATATAGAGATACATATCAGATAATAACTTGCTTCCTAAAGACCTTAGAAAATATCCAAAAGATTTGAGACATCTCCTAAAAGGGTTCAAATCCAAGTGACAATAATGGTAAAGATTTTCTTTTGATGAAAAACACTTAAATAAGGCATAACACATAATTGGTTTTTAAATTTTTTTAATGAGATACACATAATTAGATGAAGGTGTATGAATCTTTAAGAAATTTAAATTAATTTGGATTACAAATCTAAATGTGCTAATCGAGAGACAAATATCATAATGAATGTATCAATAATTAGATATTAGAGAATAAAAAGAAGGCATGATGCTTCTTCTTTGGAAAGGACTCAAAAAAACTGAAGTACGATCATATTATGAACATACACTCTTCAAATTCTATGCATGAGTGGGAATTATTTGGTTAAAATAATGTCTTGATATCATAATGTAAAGTGAGCTCAAAATTCCTTATTTATAAAAGGGATAAAGGGGAGATGGATGAAAATGGAATCTTATTGTGAAACTAACATGCCTCTTTTGTAGGTTACTAAAGAGCCAAGATAAAAAAATCCATGTCATATAAAGTGTATACTGATCAATCCAGGAATTTTAATTATAAAAGCTAATTGTGGCTTCCAAAATTATTTTGCTTTTTCTAATTTTTTATAATGGGTCTTTTTCTATTTTATTATTTTTTGGAGGGATAGGGGAAGTTGATCCATGTGGGAAGCTTCCAGGAAATTTTTACACTTTGAAAAATGCTTTACTCATCCATCTCTCAAGATAGTGGTATAATTTTGTGTGCTTTATTTAAGTATTTTTATAGTTGTCCTTCAAGAGAGAATTTTACCTTATATTGAGTAATGTTGATATGTTTTGGTAGATATCCTTAAAGGGAGTAGCCTATGAATGCTATAAATGACCCTTGATTATTTTTCACTTGATTTTACATTTGATTTTTGATTTTAATGACATATAATTTCTTATATATGCTTAAAGGTTCACCTTTTATGAAGGCCTAACTAAAGCATAAGAAGGTTTATGAGTGGGTAAAAGAGGTTAAAGTAACAATGACCATGGGAATCTATCCTTTAAAAGGTGTGGAAAGTAACATGAGAATTATGCAATCAGTAAAGCCATGGTACCCATGTTAAAGATTAATCTAAGGTTATGATGGATAATCACATGATTCAACTTTAATCGGTTGTCATTAGAATAAGGAGATGAAGGTGGACTACAAACAAGGGATGAGCTTAAGCTACAGAAAAAGTGAGTTTGATCTTGTTTAACAAAAGAAAGGATGTAGATGTTACATTTTGGGTTCCCTTCAAGAGAGGATAACCAGTAAGCTTCCAATTCATATATGTGCATTATGATATAAGGTCTAAGCCAATTGAAATCAAACTTTCCTGACTTGTTTTTATCCATATTGGTGACATGCTAATTTTCCTTTAAGAAAATATCTCTTATGTTAAATTATCATACTCTAAGGTGTTTATTATAAACACACTTGATTCATTCTTAATGGACATGAAGATGGGTAAGAGTGGCTAAATGATGATCATCATGTATCTCAAGTTGGGCTAAACATTCTTGATGATAATCACCTTTAAAAATGATATCCTTAAGGGATATGCAAAAAGAGGGATTTTAGACTTTGAGAGGCAAGATGACCTTGGCTCTAAAAACTAGAGAGAAAGGGATAGCATCGGTAAGGGTTTGAATTCTAGTATGATATGCCCATAAGGTGAAGTGGATTTGTAAATTCCAATCTTGACTATATGCATTAACCGTCTTAGTTAGCATGATATTAAGAGTTTTTTTAGAAGCTTCATCCTATTTATTAGTTTACGGGTGGTAAGGTGATGAGAAACTTAATTTGATTCCAAATGCATCATAGAGACCTTATAATTTATCATTCTTAAAATATTTATCATTATTGGTGATAATTTTATGTGAAACACCAAAATGGTAGATGATGTTATGGTTAATAAAGTTGATGATATTTTTGGCCTTGGTTCAAATGAGAGGGACAACATTTACCCACTTGGTGAAATATTCCAATGAAATGATGATAGAATGATGCCATTGTGAAGAATTGGGGTTAATTTATCTAATAAGATCCATACCCCATTATGATAAGGGCCAAAAATATTTGGATACTTGAAGACTATGGCTAGGTGTGTGATGTAAATTGGTCTGTTGTTGATATTTAACACACTTCTTCACATAATCACAGCAATATTGGTTAATATTAGGCCATTAGTATCCAAGGTGAAAGATACATTTAGTGATAGCTACACCACTATAATGTCCTCCACAAATCCCATCATGCATTTCCTTGATAGCATGAAAAGCTTCATGACTACGTAGGTAATAGAAAAGGAGACCATAAAAGCCATGTTTATAAAGAATTCCCCCTATTATGGTATAATGTTATGTTATCTAAATTAATTATTTTTGAGCACTCATAGAAAGGTTGGAAGGGATATTGGAAAGGTTGATATAGTTGAAGGTCTACTGATACCAAAGGTCAAATTGAGTCTCCTCCACATTAAAGATGGTAGTTGGGTAAGTTGATGCATAATAATAGATAGCTTATATTTATAGGGTGCAAATGGGATCTGGGATGTGAGAGAAGCCATCATATCGACAAAATTATTTTTAAATCATGGAGTGGTTTAGATATGGTAGTGTTCAAATGATGCTAAGAGTACATCAACTAGTTATTTGTATTATTACAAAACATCATTTTTACATTGATAATAGCCATTAATTTGATTGACCAAATGTTGAGAATCACCAAAAATGTCAATAATTTTAACTCCCAAGGCTAATGTAGTTTGGAGATGTATCATTAGGGATTCATAATCAACCATATTATTTGTACATTCAAAATCTAGCTTAAAAGATAAAAGAAGAGGTTTACCATGAATGGGGATAAGGATGATGTTAGTTCCCCTACCATGTTGACACTTTCATCCATCAAAGAACATGGTCACTTGATAGATGAAGTATACTTGAGAGAGGGGCATAATGGACTCATCTAGAAATTTTAGAGGAGGGGGTCGATTGTCTGCTAATGGTTCTTTAACTAATTGGTCAGCAATGACTTGCCCTTTAATTGACTTCTAATGGAGTAACTCAAGGTCAAAATTAGATAAAAGCATGATCCACTTGGTCATACAATTATTTTGGTATTTCTTGGAGTGTATATACTTGAGTGGGTCAATATTAGAGTGTATATACCAAAAGGCATGACCCTATAGTACAAGGTTCCCTAAGGGGTCATAAATGTGGTTTTGTGTCAATATTCAAGGGCAATTAAGATCTAATTATAACCCAAGAACCTATCCATAAGAGATTACATCTCATGGCCATCTATAATATCAAAAATTTGGTCAATTCTTGGCAAAGGAAATCCATCCTTTGGGAAAAAAGGTTAAGGTCATGAAATTCTACACAAATGTGACATCTCGTTATGGCTTTGGTGATAGGTATGACATTTGAAACCCATTGGGGATAATCAATGGGTTGGATGAAATTCATTAATAAGAGACATTGGAGCTCTTCTTTGATGAGAAGGGTTATGTGAGGGTGCATTCATGAAAGTTTTTAGCTAACTAGCTTGGCATCATGGTTGGTGACTATATTGTGGGTAATGATGGAGGGGTTGAATCTTAGCATGTCACTGTAAGACTAAGAAAATGTTATGTTATGGTCTTAAAAGGAGGGGAAGTATCAAAGATCCTCAAAATTTAATGATTGGCCAAATATTGATAATGCATAGGTTATCTAGGGTACCCAAGTTGATATCCATTGTCAATTCATTCAACATGGTCACAGTCTCAAGAGGAAGGGATTTGTGGATAAAAAAATATTCTGCACCTAGATAGGCAAGAATGGAATCATCATATTGACACCAAATAGTATTAATGGTAGGAGAATCATCTTCTACCATCTCAAGATGAGTCAGAGGAATGGTTATGGTAACCCCATCCTTTTGATAAGTTAGGGGTCTATGATTGATCATGTTGAAGAAAAAAAAGTTAGCAAGATGATGTTGTAATCCTAAGTTGTCAATGGTGGAGTGGATGGTGAGGATGCGATTTTATCATCAATGTCATAATGGGAGGTGGGTTGGTTTACTTTTTATGTGGTTTGAAACTGATGACATGATTTTTATGAGTTTTTTGGTCTTGATTGGAAGTAACTCATGTAGCCTGTGTTCATACTAACCTATACCAAATCCCTTGTAAGCACACCTATAAATATATGTCTTGGTAAACTCTAGTTTATCTAGATATGATAAACTAGAGGTGAATAGTCAAGGTGAAAAAGAGGTGGTAAAAGTATTAAGGGGTTTATCAAGTCCCCCATAGATGAAATTTGATTGACAAGTTGAGGGCCTAAAAATAATAATGGATCTAATATTGTGATCATAATGAGGTTGTTGGTCAATATTCCTATACTCTTAAGGAGTAGGAAAAGTGTCTAGTGTCAAAAGGTGATACTCCCCTAGGGAAAGATGTTAGAAGGTTGATTTTAAAGGGCTCATTTTAGGGATCTAGGTAGAAGGGGTGGATGAATTGGTGGACACTTCATTGGTAAAAGGAGATGGGGATTCATCTTTTATTAATGAAGGATTTTTGGATGGAGGAAAGAGAATGTCATTGGGTCACTATGTCATGGGGTTGCTATGCAATGTTTCATGATGTAAAAAGACTTGAGTTGGATTATATGGTAAAAAATTGAAATTTATGTTCAAATTTGACATATTGGTGTAGGGTGGATGGCACACATCCCATAGAAAAAATCCAAGGACATCCTAGTAAAATGTTTTACTGTAACTCACCTTCTAATATGTAGAAGAGCTCAAGAAGTATGTGGGGTCCTAGGAGAGTCTGAAGGATAACAGTTCCTATATTTGTGGCCATGGTATCATTGAATGATTGAAGGACCACTAAGGTTTCCAACATAATATTCTCAGGTAATTTGAGTTAGTTGTATGTTTGGGAAGATATAATGTTGATGTTATCTCTCCCATTAGTCATAACCCTCTTAATGCAAGTTTGGTTGATTTATAAAATAATAAAGAGGGGAGGATCTATATCATTTAGATGGATGGAGGGTATTTTCAAACTATTGAAGTTAACAAGGTTGGAAAGTTGAAGAGCTCTGATAAAGGATACTAGAGGTTGTTGGTATTCTAGTTATACCTCTATTTATTAAAAAGCCTATATCATCACTTAGAGGTTATAGGTAAATGTATTTATTAGTTAATACAAACTCATCTTAACTAGTTTTGGTGAATCTATTTTAGAACTACTCATTGGATTGATTTGAATGGGTTGGATTGAGAAGGACCCAAGATGGACACCTTGGGTTTGGTTGAAGGTAAATGTGTTTGGTGTTGGTTGGGTGGTGGAAGAGGGATATGTCCATGGAATATACACCTTGGCCTTTACCTTATCCTTTGGTTTAACCTATTATTGTGTGACCACATGGATGATATGGATTTAGGAAAGAGTTAGGCTAGAGGATTGCTTTGGTTCTACTTCACTCTAAAATGAAAATGGAGGAATAGGTAAGTATTAGATGATGGATCTTGGTTATTATGTTAGTGGTGGGATCATATGAGTCTCCTCTGAAAATAATTCATCCTCATGATATAGTTGATGGATTAATACTTGAGATATTTATAGTTCTCAGTATCATACCTAGGTGTTCTATGGTATGATCATACTAATTTGTCATTATACTAGGATGGCTTATGAATATGTGGGTCAAATGGTTTGATAGGTGTTAAGGTTAAGCAATATGCTTGTAATAATCTCTACAAGATGGTTGAGTAAGACTCAAGTAAATGTGGTAAAGGTGTGGAGGTCTTAGGTTTGGTAGTTGAGGTGGAATCCCTTTTAGGAGTAGGTTCGATGGTAAGAGATTTGGGTAAAGGATCATTCATGGTGGATGGTTTTGGTATGGATTACTTGGGGGTGAAAGGCATTAGGATATATGCCTAAGAATTAGGTGGTTTGGTTATATAAGGTTTGGTGAAAATAGGTGAGGATGAAAGTAAGATGGTGTAACCAAAAGTGGTGGTTGGATTTGGGTTTTGTCTAGGATGGTTGGTTTCTTTACTAAGGTAGAAGGGTGAGGTCCCAAAATAGAAGGAAAAGTGGAAAGGGGAGGTAGAGTTTTATTTTATGGAATCTTGAGTGGTTTCACCTTCTTTTTTGGATTGGTTTGGGGTTTTTTTGGTAGGTTTTGTGAAGTAATTCCAATTTCAATGATGGGTGAGTAAGGTTCTAAATAGGGAATATGACAAGATTTTTGGTGGATTAGTTAGAATGGTATAAGGTGACTTGGTTATTTTAGGTGGATTTAGTTTAGATGGTTTAGTTATGGTTTTATTGGTAGAGGATTCTAAAGGTTTGGTTAGGGTGATGGTGGGTTTAATAGTGGAAATGGAAGGTTGGGATGCTAGTGGTGTGGTTGGAGGCTCTTGATTTATTGGGTAAGGAAGCTTGAGATGGTGCCAAAATGTGGCATGATCTATGTTGGGTTGGGATAAGTATTCTATGCTTTGAACTAGTCTATAGAAGGGATTATATATGGGTTTGATCCCTTTGATATTGATCTCAAAATTCAAACCCATGGGTGGAGAGAGAGAATTAGTTACCTTGTCCTTTTCCTCAATCAAAGGCTCTAGGGTTTGGGAAGATGAGTCTCCTGTGGGAGAGGTAGGTAGAGTGATCTATTCCTTAGGGATGATTTCTAAAGGAAGAGTGGGTTTTTGTATGATGGAATAGAAGGATATGGTGGTAATGGCTACTTATTTTGGTATGTCTCCCAAAGGAGAGGCTAGTGGCTCAAATAACTTGATGAGTGGAGAAAGGGGAATATTTGTTTCCTTATTCTTATTTTCCAAAGGAATGGGGAGTGACTGCACTACCTCAATAAGTAGAGGGGTAAGAAAGGTGTTTTGGGAAATGGTTTCCTCAACAATGAATTGACTAAGAATTGCATTAATGGTATGGACTTCATGGTTGTGAGAGGATTTTGATCTATTATTTTCATTATTCATAGATGAAACATGGTTTGGAAATGGCTATCTAAAGAGTCAAGTGATTGATTTTGGGGTGCATTAGGGTTATTCAACACAAGCTCCCCCTTGTTGATGAGATTTTGGATGATGTTCTTAAAGGTATTAAACCTACTAACATCATGTCTAATGACATAATGGAAGGCACACAATTCATTCTCCTTATACCAACTAGGTATAAGACAAGAGGAATATAATTATTGCAAAGTTTTTATTGGTGGGAGTTGTATGATATTCACTTTCAAAAACTTTTTTAAGATGAAAGCATATTCCTCCCCTAATGGAGTAAATTTATTTTGGTTGTTGTTGTTTGCATTTTTATTGTTCTGATTAGAGGAACTAAAGGAGTTGGGTTGGTTAACAACTGGTGGATGAGTAGTTTTAATGACAACCACATTCATAGCCCTTTGTTTTTGGAGTTAGCATTGGTTTGATTGTTAGGTTTGGAGAAGGGATGTTGATTATATTTGAAGGTGGAATTATTGTTCCTTAATTTCAACTTCCCCTCATCAATGGCTTTATTCTCTATTTTCCATGCCATGGTAAAAACCTCATCAACGGTCCTGAAAGTCTAAACCTAGAAAGTGGAGTAAATGTATTTATCCCAAGCCTGAGCAAAGAGTTCAATCTGCTTGGGTTGGGTCAAAGAGAAAGAAAGTTGATTTATCAATATTATCCAATGGGCTATGAAGTCAGCTATGGAATCCTCATCAAATTAACAAATGGAGTAGAGATCAGTGATGGAAATTTTCTTAAAAGTGTTTATGGAAAAGTGTTCTAAGAAATTCTAAGATAGTTGGGAAAATTAAAAGAGGGGGTGTTTTGTAATATCACTATACCAACCTAGTATCAGACCTAACAAAGACATGGGAAAGGTATAGAGAAGGAGAGCATCATCATAGGAGATAAAATAGAAAGAATTCCTAAATTCTCTTAGATGTTTTTGAGGGTCTTCCTTGCTCTAAAATTTTGAAAATTTTGGAAGTTCCCATTGAGGAGGATAAAGTTGAATAGGGACAGATGGATGAATTAGTTTTTTGCAAATTTGGTCATGAGATAAGAGGTTATGGGCACCAAAAATAGATGACTCCAAAGTAGTCATTTTATCCATTAACATTTTGGAAATGTCCATTTTTGGTTGTTCACCCCCCATAGTCATAGGGTAGATTATGTTGGGTTTGGGTAGGTGCAATATATAGATAGTTGGTGGGGGCTTGAGAAGCTACCACATATCAGTATGTGCACATAGGTGGTTGAGATGATGCCATATATGAATACATGGAGATAAGTGGTTGAGTGGAAGGTAGAGGTGCATACCCTTATGGGTTAGGGATGTATCTTAGGTTTTATACAATGGGCATCTATTGGGGGATTTATGTAGGCTAGGTTGGAGGTATGGTTGGGTTGGTAGATATAGGACAGGTGGTAACTTTGGCATTGATGGGTGGAAGGGTTGAAGGTATGGGGACCATGAAGCTCTAAGATAGAGTGGAGATATATGGGTTGGAAACAATAGGAATGGTGGTGACACTAGTAGAGTGTACTCCTATGGTAAGTGGAGTATCGATGCCCAAAGTTTGGGTTGCTCTTATACTAGAAGGGTTGTTAGTTGGGGTAAAAGGTGTTTGGGTGTTGGTTGGTTGGGTGGGTTGGTTTTGGATGGTGGTATTGTTGGGATTAGTGGTATAAAATTATGCTTGGATGACCAAGGGTTGGGTGGAAATGATGGAAATAGAAGTGTTTCCCATAATGTGTGAAGGAATGCCATAGAGTGAGTCAATAGGCAGAACCAAAGTAGGGGTATAATGAGATATGGTGTTAAGGTAATGTTAGAGGGATATGGGGTTGTTATCTATAAAGGTGGTTAAATTTTCACCACCATAGGAAACCATCTAAGGTATTTTAGGACTTAAAAAAAGATGGGGAGAAATCTATACATTTAATATGTATTCCATGGATGAGGGAGAAGAAGAAGATGGATGATTAGGAGGTGGATCCTGATTTGCTTGGTTTCTTAGTTATTACCTAGTTAAAACCATGTGAATAAGGGGAAGAGGAAGATATAAACAATCTCATAACTCAAACAAAGAGAAGATAAGAAAAAGTCAAGGAAATAAAACACACATTAAAGTAGATTAAATCCTAAGGTTCTTTTTAGTCTCTCTTGTGGTTTATGCCTTAAGCTTTGAGAATTGTGTGACTCAACTTGACTTGTATAGAGGGTACTAGAAAAGTATTCTATGGCTAGTTTCAAGTTATGTTTAGGCTCTCAAATGGATCTGTGTTGGAAATCAATATATGGCTTGATATTGGGGCCTACCCCCTCACCTTAACACACTAAAATGATAAGGGTGTCATGTGCTTAGCCAAGATATACCAATTGTCATAGAATATACTCAACCAATAAATTGAGTTGGTTCTCCCCTTGGTGATGAAATCCAAGTAAGATATTAAAGAAAGGTGACTAATAGGTGATGAAATTCTAGTCAAGACTTATGTCAATATTTTTATGCTTGATTAGGTGTAAGTGGTTTGGTCTTATGTGTGGTATAAGAGTGATGTTATGATTAATTTACTTAATTAATTAAGCTATGTGAGGTAAAGTAAGTAATAAAATAATGTATGCAGTCAATTTTAAGCCCAAAATGAAATTTTGATTTCATTGTATGAGCATAAGATAAGTAGAATTACCTAGATGTAACTATGAACCCAAGAAAATACTCAAGGGTCCCATCGGGCATGCTAAAAAAATTAATGTAAATTTTTATTTATTTATCACAAAGAAATTTGTAAAACTTAAAAGAAGGGTGAGGTTAGTAGAACTTGGATTTGTTTTTGTGCTCCATGATCTAAATAGTTGTAGATATTCCTCTTTAGTTTGGGAGGAATGACCTTTAGACAAGAAAGCACTAAAGAAATAGTTGATTAATTAGATAGTAGGCTGGATTACCTAGTAAGATATATCCAAGAAGCATAAGCTTCCTTGGAGTTTGTCAATCCACACTTTTATACAATCAAGCTCTAAAAGAGATAAAGTACTTGCATATATAATAGAATATATGGAAATGCAGTAAAATAAGTGTTTGATAAGAAGATAGATTAATTTGGCTAATTATAAAGATAAAATGATTAGATATTAATTATAAATAAATTATACATAGTTTATAAAAATAGTGTAATATTCTATGATCAGGTAGAAGGTCAAAAAGTGGGATTTGGTTAGGGTATGATAGGTGGAATAAACTTGCTATTGGAATTGTCACATAGTGACCATCGACAATTAGGTGAACCATCAGTAGTTAGGTAATCGTCAGTGGTTAGGTGACCATCAATGGTCAAGGATAAACCATTAGTGGTTAAATAAACATCAACATTTACTATTATATTTGGCTTAGGTAAGCGTAGGTCTAGTCGGGAGATAGAGAGGAATATTTAGGACTATCCAGTTTAGAGGTTTGGATGGGAGATAAACAAAATAACTAATTACTAAAAATAGATGCTTAGCTTTGTTGTTATTAATATAAATAATGTTGAGGTGTGTGGTTAAAAACTTGTGGATCTTGGAGTAATTTTATCAGAGTGCCAGTGTCTTAGTTGTGATTGATGAATTTCAATGCTTGTTCTCTCTATCACACTTGTTATAAGTTTTTTTGGATTCATTGGAATAAAACTTGTAAAATAAGTTTTGATATAAGAATCTCTGATAATTGTTGATCTCTATTTTCACCACCCCCTCCTTTCTTTATATAGAAGGAAGGGAGAGGTGAAATAATATGTTTAATAAGAGGTCTAACATGGTGTCTAATTTTAGTATTAACACACATAATTATGTGAGTGGCTAAGAATAAAAAATTAAGGTGGAGTTGAGCTGGGGTTAACCCTTAAGGAGGTTAAAGGTTGACCATCAACAGTTGAGATAGCCATCAAAGGTTAGGAGTCGAACATCGATGGTTGATAAGATAAGGTTAGAATAGTCAAAGTTAGTCATTTTGACATAGGTTTGTGGGGTAATGGTTAGGAAGTGGTCCCTATAGGGTCTCAATATGGTCTAAGGGTTAGTGTGACATCTAGAACCATAATGCATAGTTTTCTAGTGTCTTTAGGACACTATAATGGTTATATGTTCATTAGGTTATTTGGAACGTAAATTGGGTTTTTATAATTGTTATGTGGCTATCATGTTTTTTTAATTATTATAATGAAATGTTAGTATATTTTAGATTAAATGGAATGTCTGAGGTTAAATAGTTACTACCAAATATGTTAGGGTAGTATAAATGAAATTGGTTTTTCAACTTATCCAAGATTTATAGATGCTTATGTGTAATTTTAGTTTATTATATACAATATGGATAATATTATTTTATAATGGATAATTGTGTGTGTATAGTTGTATGGATTGTGGGTTTGGTCTTATAGTCCATAATAGTGTTTAAAATGGATACAACTAGGTATGTTGTTGATGAGGTAAATTATTATGAGATTGTTCAATGGGAAGAACTAGGTTAATATATTTAACTTATGACTAATGAGTTGATATTAATTGTGAGTTTGGTATGCATAAAATGACCAAGTTTGTTAATTTTTGTTAAGTTTGTTATAACCAAATTGTTATTGGATGTTAAAAGCTTGGTTTTGTTGATTATATGTTGAGTAATATATAAAATAACTTGGCTACGTAATCTAAAATATTATTGTAGGTTTCCTTTTGGCTTGATCATATATATGGAGTAGTATAAAGACAAGGACACGAGTTATAAGTTGAACTATCTCATAATGTAAAACAACTCATTATTTTATTATTAGATGAATGATTGAAATATGTTCAATTGGTTGTGTTAATTGTATGTACAAGGACTGAGCTTAAACATTTATAAAAATACCTGAAGTTCAATTATATAAGGGATATGTATGTTTAATATAGGGGTCATAATTCATGTTGAATAGTTTTTAGTGATTTGATATAGCATATGGTACACAAAAAAATATTTCACATTTAGATTTTTGTGTCTTAAGCATTTAATTGGGACATTAGGTATTGTGTGGTCATACTTTGAATTATATTTTTAGTAAAAAATTAACTTAATGTTTTCCTAAGTTGGGAGCTTAAGATTAAATATTAAACATGATATATATATATATATATATATATATATATATATATATATATATTTGTATGTCCACTTATATTTATATTATTTTGAAAATATTAACCACTTACTTATTAATGGAATTATATATATATATATATATATATATATATATATATATGAAGATAACTTAGTATGGGTTTAAATGTTTATATATATGGAAAAAATGTATTAAACATGATAAATGTGTGTGTGTGTGTGTGTGTGTGTGTGTGTGTGTGTGTGTGTGTGTGTGTGTGTGTGTGTGTGTGTGTGTGTGTGTGTGTGTGTGTGTCCACTTATATTTATATTATTTTAAAAATATTAACCACTTAGTTATTAATGGAATTATATATATGGAAAAAATGTATTCATATGCAAACTGTGATGCATTTCATTAATTTAGAATATGTTGAATTTGTTATTAATTGAATGAAAAATAACTAATTATTGTTTATAAGAAATAAACATTATGGTTATTATATTTGTTTAATATATTGGGATTTAATGTAAAATTCCTGAATTGTGCTTACTTTATTTATAATACCTATGAAAAGGAATGTTTTTACATAAAATTGGTAAATAATTAACTATTATAAATATTTTTATTAATTAATTTACTTGTAATGTTACCTTATTTGAATAATACATTAGGTTGCATTCGACTAAGGAAATATGATAGTAGGTTTTACATTGTTATTATATAGCATGTGATTATTTCATGTAGTTTCCCTTTTATTTAAATACTGTGGTATTATTATTAAATCTATATGAAAATTATGTGGAATATTGTATATGACTTATATAGTAAATTATGGTATCAATGACACTAAGTAAATAATAATGTGAGAAGGTTCTCACTCATTTATCTAGGGTCATTAATACATAGAATAAATTGAAATTTGATTGAGTGTGTGTGTGTGTGTGTGTGTGTGTGTGTGTGTGTGTGTGTGTGTGTGTGTGTGTGAATATGATTGATCTATGTGATATTTAAACTATATGAAAACTTTGGCCAAAGTAATATTTATAGTTAAATGTTATAATTTATAGTTTGATTAATATTCATGTATGGATGATGTCATGTTAAAATGAAATTATTTATGATATTTTGCATGTAATGAATATCTTGCAACACACGGGTTCCAGTTGACTTCTTGATACTTACACCATCATTATCTACTTATCCGTTAAGGGAGGTTCATTCCATAACTGGGAAATTGTGATTGGGATCTATGGTCCATGGTTCATGTGGAAAAACACTCTAATGATTCTCTCCTTCTCCTCCAATAGTCAACCAATATAGAATTTTACTCATGATTACATTTTATATATTAGCAAGGTTATGGATACTCATAGGTTTTGTTGAATAATGTGTGTATCTATATTCACTATGGTGTAAAACTTTGTATTAATTTAATTTGACAACAAAAAATTAGATACTTTTATTGTATAATTTTATTATATAAACTTTAATTAGTTGGTTGAGATAATATTTGATATATATATACAATTTGTAATGGATTGGATTTGTAATATTGCTTAATGTTATTACTTTAATCATTATTAAAATTAATCATAACCATTTATTTAAATAATATGTATTTAGTTAAAGATAAAATATCTTATCTTATTTTAGAATAATTTGGTTTAGATTACTAAAATAAAATTTAAAAAGATAACCTTTTTTGGGTTAAACCCAATTGGTTTTTAACATTAATTTGAATGACACTATGATTATCACACCAAATCATTATGGGTTAGACTTACGTAGATCCAAAATTAGAGAGCATGTGTTGAATATAAATATTTTAAAAATTAAAAACAACATTTACACCATACCCAACCTCTATAGTAGAAAAATAAATATTATATTTCTTATTACAAGACCAACTCATCATAATTTTCCCAAGATTATAGATATATCATCTTGTTGACTTGTGATCATAAGAATCACTTTACAAATCACTATTAGTGTAACCTATAACTCATTTTTTGGCTTGAAAAATAATCATCCCAATGATTAATAGTACCATGTATCTACTGTGAAATTTACTCAAACACCTACCCAAGAATATCACAGGGGTCTTGACTATAACATGACATTAGGCCAATCGTAAAGGAAAGATTAGGATGAATATGGGTCAAATATATTAACAAAAGGATAAGAATATTTGGAATAAACATTTACTCTAATTATATGGATTCATTGGGGAATTACACTCATCCATGTTAAATTAATAAATTATGTCTTTAGTAGACTTTGATTTATTGAAAAAAATTACTACTTAAGCTACGAAATTTGAAGGCCAAGGGAATAGTGTAATAATCCCAAGTTAGTCATTTCAAGACACTTAATTAACCATGCTTTCACATCATGGATAGACTTCTTGTAACTCCATATAATGATTAATTCATTGACATAAAAGACAAAAATCAAGAGTTTCTTATCTAATTTATTTAAGTAGACTTTGGGGTTGGAGTAACTATATATAAAACCAGAGTTGAGTAGATATTTTGTGATCTTCACATACCAAGCCTACATATATGGAGTTATCATTTTTAATGGACCTAATAGGATGGGACACATATATCTCTTATCTCTTCTTACAAGTCATAGTGTATAAAAAATCTCTTTAGGTATATATATTGGAGTTCCCACGTTTTTGTTATAAAAATATATATTACAAGCCTATTGATGTTTATTTTATAAATTGGAGAAAAAATTTCCTGGTAATCAATACTTAAAATTGTGTTTTTTTAATGATGAGCCTAGATTTATACCAATAAATAGATGAATTTAATAGATACTTAGTGCAACAACCTAAAATGTGCCTCATTATTTATATTTCTTTAGAAGTGGAACCAAGTCCCAAGTCTTATTGTTCTTCATAGAATTAATTTCATCTACCATATTTGATTTTCATTATATATGTCAATAAGCCTCATTATAAGTTTTGATATTTAGAATCACTACCAAATATTCCAAATGTTCAACACAAAATTGATTTCATGCTTTTTTTAAGGTGTTCTAAAGACTACTTGTGGAATTCATGGTGGATAATTTTTTTTATAGTGGTGGAATACTTGTGACCCCCCTTAAAACTCATCATCTAAAGTTTAATTTCACTCAACATTGAATTCATTTAAATTTTCATCTTCTAAAAATGAGAATCATGAGTTTTTTTAAACTAGCATAAACTTACAGAGGAGGAGGACAAGCCAATAATTTCATATAAACTAGAATAAACTAATGGAAGATGAGGATAATATGTTATCTTTTAATCTTGGGACTCCTCATCAAATAATACACCCCCTAGTAAATCACTTGATTGATGTTAGGGACAAAAAAATAATAAGCCTTCATGTGTTCAAAATATTTGAAAAAAATTGAAGAACCTTGCTTTCCATATATTTTCACTTATATGCATCCATTCATTACACATAAATACCCTAGAATATGAAACATGTAGCTTGACACTAAACATTTTTTATTCATGATTAATGGTTCAAATTCTAAGTTTGGAATGCAATTATTGAATCTAGTTCATACACATTAATTTTTCTCAAATAAAAAATTATAGGAAATTCCTTGGAATACACCATAAAATTGGACATTTGCTTGAATGTATGATTATTTAATTAAACTATAGGTCATTATATTGATGTATATATGACACATTTACTATAGTTGAGTTCCTACTTGTTCATAGAAGTTGATCATCTAGTTTTTGAAATACTCTCCTCCATTAATTTTTATTATACATTGAATATTTATATCTCAAATGTTTTTAACAAGGAATTTTAAAAAGTTTAAATGCTCTGATACTTCACTTTTCTTTTCCACATAATAGACCCAAGCTTGTGAGATAAATCATCAATGAATATAAGCACATATTTATGTTTTTGAAAAAAACTAAGGGAAATAAATGAGAAAATTGTGAACAAACTATAATTTATCACTTTCCCTTGAATATTTTACTGTAAAAAAATGTTCCATAAGTATGCAACCTTGACAAATTTCATCTCTAAAGGATATTTTGGGGAAATCATGCACCATGTTGTGCTTACTATAGTTTTTCATTGATAAATAGTTTAGGTGACCCAAAATCTCATGTAATAGTTTAATAAATTATTTTTCATGTATAATCATGACTTGAGAAGGTTGATCAAACACAAATCCATTGAAATTGTTTAATTTTTCTTGATTATTAACCTTTATAGTGGCTACAAAAGCTAATTTTTCTTTTGTGTTTCTTAGAACAACATGTGTAGGTAAAAAATAAATATTTTTTCCTTCAAAAAAATGTGTGATATAATATATGAATAGTAATTTTATATACAATGATATAACAAGGATAAATGTATCAAATATTTCATTCTTCATCTCAATAGACCCTTCACCCTCAACTACTAGAGGACTAGAGTTCCCCACAACTATTTAATTTTATTGGATTGCATTAATATAGATAGATAAATAAACCTTATTTTACATATGGTGAGAGGCTTATAGGTCAAAAATTCATTTAGAAATTGGTGATACATATGTTGTTTCAAAAATCATAGCTCTTATCTTGCATGTAGAAAGATTCAGTTTTATTCTAAATGTGCCATTTTCTTAAAATACGATGTCTCATCATCATTTTTAATACCAAAAAATGAAATAATCCTTGTATAATTTTTAATTATATTTACATTTTCAATTTTTAATGATGGAAATAAGGATTATGCACAGTCAATATATTTCCCTAAGACTAAGTTTGTTCTTTTCTTTTTTTCTTGGTAAGGCCCTTTCCTTTTACTAAATTAAGTTATGACTGTGTATTATTATTTTTGAAATTTAATGCTTGCTTCTTATGACCTCTAGGTTAGACATCACCAATGAAAATTAATTTATCCTATTCTCTTTTAAGTTTATCATAAAACACATCAAAGTTCATTTCCACATATGATGTGCCTGAATAAGCTTTCTATGAAGTGATTTTATATAAATATTGAGTTGGTAAAATATAAGTTTTATAAAATAATCATGATGATTTAGTCGCCAGTCTTAACAACTCCTAAATTAACAAGAATATGTCTCAAGCACTTAACTTGAGTGATGAAATATTCAATTGAAAAATATTTTTATAGACTAGGATCACAAATTTCATTTACACTTGAAATTAATATTATAAACACATAATTTTTGCATAATATCCTTGTACATTATCTGTTTGTCATGCTTTCTTACACTTGGATTATATTTTTACATTTGGATACTTTTAAACACTTTCCACCCACATTGGATACATGATAATGTTGTATCATCTAGATTTCCTTA
>JARHVA010001480.1:180000-280000 GCA_037957365.1 Torreya grandis | reverse complement strand
TATTCAAGCTAGTTATATGGCTTATTTAAATCAACCTCACTTACAAGATAATATAATTATACATGCTATTAATAATGTGAACACTAGTAATTCCTAACATTCACCCCCTTAGTGTGACTATGGGGAAAACATTATCTTATATTGCAACTACTTCTTTTGTTTACTCATGATTTTGATGGTCTTCTTTTTCATGAAATCCAACAAATTTAGAAGGGTTTTAAAAGAGGTTTACCAATAACCAAAATAATATGGTTTTAAAATTGGCTAACCAACCGCCATAATAGGGTGGGTTTCCAAATGGAAAACTAACAACCATACTAGCAATGGATGGTTTTACAAGGACAACCAACAACCTAAATATCATGATTTTGTAGTAATTTAACAACTCTCATTATTGTTAATTTAGTGGATTACATATGAATTTTGATAATTTATTACATCACATCAACATGAATGAATCATCTATTCTTATTTCACACCAAAATATAAAACACACAATAAACATGAAAAAATAATCCACTAATAATCAAGTGGCCTCATCACTAGTGGCTAATGAGAGGATGTTAAAAGTCATCCTTTATCCATTGCCTCCATATTCCTACATGATGACACTCACTATATAAAATATTCTAAATTATAGCCATTATCATCATTTGTCATTTATTCCTTAGTACCTAGTTCAAATTCTATGATTATATTAGACTTATTTGTTTTAAGCTTCATTTTTATCAAATAATCAACTAAAATTTTACAATTCATGGATGGATTCCCCTTTTTATTGCAATAGAAATATTCAATTTCATCCTTATTTTTCAAGAATTTCTTATAGTTATTTTTCAAGTACAATTTATTTTTTTCTTTGTCATATTATTCAATTCTTTTTTAATTAGCTGAGAGATCTAAAATCATATCTTCCAAAGACTTGGAAGGCATTTTTCTAAGACTAAAAACAACACTAATATATTAGAGAATAAAAATGTTCAATAATATATATTTTTCATCCTCGTCATCAATAAGATATTTGAATTATGTTAGTTGTCTCTTAAGAGATATTATCTCATTTATATGAATTGAAATTGTTATTTCATCATTAATTTTGAGTTTAATAATTATCTTTTTAGAGAAAATTTGGTATTACATGCTTTAGCACCAAATATTTTATTTAGATTTTCCTAGATTTCTATGGATGGTTTATCTAGATCCACACAATGAAATTAAGAATCTAAATGTCTATGGTAAATTATGTCCTTAAATTTGTCATATATGCCTTGAAATTATAATAACTTACTATAATTTGTTATGGTTGCTAATTACCACTTGCAATTCTCCATAAATTCATATTCATTAACTATGTCTAGATGTTAACTTTCCAAGTGTGAAAATTGAGACCATTAAACTTTTCCAATGGTATGCCCATTGTTAAACACAAAAAAATAGTATGTTGCTTTCAAATAAGAATGTATCTAATTAAAAAATTAAAAATGATTCTACTATGACAATTTTTGACTGTATGATTATAATATTGACTTCGACTTGGAAACAATAATCACTCCTTCATTACATTCAATTTAATTAAATACATATTATTTTTTTTATTTTTGTTATTATCATTACTATTGTGTGTGTGTGTGTGTGTGTGTGTGTGTGTGTGTGTGTGTGTGTGTGTGTGTGTGTGTGTGTGTGTGTGTGTGTGTGTGTGTGTGTGTGTGTGTGTATAAATACAAACATATTGACTCACCTATTTAAAGACTATGATTCAATAACCCTATTGTGAATTAATTTCATATGAATTTTGATGAAAAATTATAGCTTAGTAATGAACTATACAACACAAAAGTATCAAACTAAGACTCTGTTTAATAAAGTTAAATAATAATCATAACAACATGAAGGAAATGAATGGTTAAGATAATTTTATTATATCACATGGATACCAATCAAATGCACTTAGGCATGGAAACACATAACATGCAGGTTGAGTCCAAAAATCAAAAACTATATTGAAAGTAATGTGATGTAGATTTAGATGATTATGTTCCTCTTCTATTTAAATAACACATAATTAAGATAATTACACTTATGGATCAACACATGGATATATTTTAATAATTGAGATGTGTTGAATCTAGGTTGTGTGCTTCACTACTATCTAAGATGTGGTAGATCTGGGCTATGTCCAAAATTTAAAAAATGTAATGTTTAACATGTAATGATCAAACATGCTTGTGAATGTATTTAAGGACATAGTAGGTATAGTTTTTAGTTTTTATAAATCACTCTAATGATAAAGCATTAAAATTAAATATAGGTCGATGTTCTAATTTCATTAGACTATATACTTTACTCAAATCCCATAGGACAAAGCTTGAAACTATTGAGAGTCCACGAGCCTAAATACACATAAGTCTACTTAATAGACTTCAAATATAAATTATTATGATAATATATCGACACAAAATCTCATGAATAATAATCTTTTATCATCCTTAGAGGGAAATCATAATGTTACAACCTCTTATTTATTCTCATTGTTCATACTTACTCTGAATCTAACTAAAAATAATATAATAGTTATAGATTATTAGTTTTAATAATAGATATTCATTACTCTTGCATTAACATAAGTTGAAAATATGTAGGTGATTTTGATCTTTTAATATAGAAAATAGCTCACTAAAATATATGAGTTATTATAATAAATCATATTATATTCAATCTATTTATGTGGGTTGTTTACAACAACCTCACTAACAACATAATATAATTACACACACTATGAATAATGTGAACACTAGTAATTTCAGCATTGGATTCATCTTCAAGGATAATACTATTTAATCAAATGTAACATATTAAAATTTAGACTTGTCCATTCACTTTTTAATGCTAGGGCATGGTCGTAAAACTCATGAAGTGAAATTATTTCACACTAGTGGTATGAAAGGACTAGTATTTTATTCACTTTCTCTATGGGAAGAGGCTCCCTTAAGACTTCATGTTTTCCCTAGGCCCCTTGTGTCATTTTTGCCACTAAATTCAACTCTTGTGCACTTGTAGTTATTTATGCCTATGAAAATTATCTTGATACCTCTTCATAAAATAAATATTTCACTCAACTCTTTTACTCCTATTGTGTTATTATATCTAATATAATTTTTTGTGTAGGGGGAGTAATTTCAATGAATACAATTGAGGGGATGCCATTTCAAACCTAACATGTTTGAATATCTTTATAGAATAAAAATTCCATATTATATTCCTCATCATAGGTCATACTTGATACATTAAAGAAACACCTTATACACTTCTTCATGTGTGACTCCCAATATATGCAAATCATACTCATTAGTGATGATTGGCATCCCAGGGTCACTCAATCATGGAGTTGATCTACAGGTCCATTTTTTTTAATTATGACTACGATGGATATAATGATTTAAGTTTTAATACATATAATTTTGATGATGAGGCCATTGGTTATGTTTTATATTTTGATTCACCTTAAGGTTGTGTTTGTGCTTATATTTATGATTGATCTTACATTTGGGCATGTGGTTAAATTTTAATTAATTATCTCCTAGCATGATAGAATGTAGCAATTGGATTCTTTGAGAAACCAAATTAATTTTCATAATTACTTATAATTTTTCCATGTGGATGTTGATAAATAATGGAAGAGGAAAAAAATGGCATTTTTTGGAACTCATGGACTCTAATCTACATTTTATTATGTAGCTTGGTAATGGTTGAAATAGGCCCAAAATATTTTAGAACATCCTTGGTCATGCATAGATGTGTTGCTTTCATGTTCTAAATTTTTAGGTACCATCCTATGAATTTATCCACTAAGATATGTTTTTTTTCATCTATAATCCATATTATATTAATTAAGGCATTAGTTTACCAATCATCCACATATAGATAAATTTATCCTTCAGGAGATGTCCAATGTGTGAAATGGATTAAAAGTACAAAAAAATCTATTGGACGGATTAAATTATGTTTTGTAATAGATTTTATGTCTAGTGTAAGGAATTCATACCAATTTAATTATTCTCTTAGACTCACCATATAGTGAATAATATTAATTAAACCCGTCATGACTTGTTTGTCTCCTTTTGTTTTCTACTAGTATCAATGCATAATGTACTTTGAAATAAATTTGACTAGTGCATCCACAACTTGTTCAATGGGAACTACATTGTTTGTTCTAGTGTATCATTCTCAAATTTTTGAATGGATTAGGGTTATTCATCGTATATACTTAAATTGAGATCCCCCTTTCCAATACTCATGTTAATTATACAACATTATTGGCATTAGTGTGGATCATCACTTAATTTTAAAAATTAATAGATCTACAATTGTATTTACTCAATAGGTTCATCACCAACTTATCATGTTGGCCAAAGATATGTAATTGCACAAAATGATTATAATCTAACCATTGAAACCTGTCAGGAAGTGTAATAACTCGTGGATGTGAAACTCCTTATGGTTAATAATAACACTCTCTATTTATTGAATAAATGAATTTGAATGGATCAACATCACTCCATCTATATTTTTATAATACCAATCTAATTCCCATATTTTATTTCTAAGTTTATGTCAAATGAATAGTGGCATATTTCATTAGTTTAAATAATGGAATCAAAAACATCATTATGGTTTTTCATGATATATATTATGTTTTAAATAATATTATGTTATCATATTCACATATATTTCTAGTAAACCTTAAAAAATTAAAAAAAAATCTAATCTACTTTATGCCATACAATAATTATTTATAAATTGATTTTCATTTAGATATCATCAATTATAGGACTTGAGACTACAACCATTTATCTTTCCTAGAATAATATTTCCTTGGAGATCTCATAGTACTATAGTACCTTATTCTGACACTTGATGAATTGTATAAGGTCCTCTCCATTTAATTCACAACTTTCCTATATTTTATTTAAATATGATTTCATATAACATGACTATTTTTTCAATTTGAAACTCTTTAGATCGTAGGTTGTGATCATGCTATGCCTTTTAAATTTATTGATGAACTTCTTTTGTTCAATTCTATAATCACCTTATTTTTCTATGAAATTTAGTTCAAAGAAATGTTGTTTATATTATTTGTCTCCTAACCACATTATCATTTACAATTTTTAAGTTAGGAACTATATATTCCATTTACATTATAACTTCCATCACATACACAAATTGAAATGGTGTATATCTAGTTGTACATTTGTAATTTGTTTTATAGGTCCATTAAATCACTAGCATGCAATCTTCTTAGTCATCTCTTTGAAAATTATATATCTTAGTAATAATATTTTATATAACCTTATTAGACTTTTATACCTATCCATTGGATGATACATTTTAGTATTATGATGTGAAATTATCAAACTATTATGGTAGGATTTTGATAGTCTTATTTACAACATGAGAAACTCTATCAATTATCAATTTTTTTTTACATCCAAACCTTATAATAATGTTTTAACACAAAAAGTTCATAGTTTCCTTTATGATATAAATTAGACTCATAACTTTCTCTACCCATTTATCAAAATATTCTATCAAAGTTATAATACCTCTAGAAGTAGACCACTTATTGCACAATTAATATGCCCTATGAAATTAATACCCTATTTCTCAAATAGTTTCATATAAAAAACATTTTTCAATGGCATCTCATCCATCTAGTTAGTTTTTCTCATACTATAATAAATTTATTAGTGTTTCCCAACCATGTGTGCATCCTAAAGTAATGTTGGACACCAAATCCAACTCTGTAATATTTTCATCATAGTTATTTCACCTAAGAAATGTCCTCTTATTTTCCCCTTATGTGATTATTCTAATAGCTATGATCTCTCATGTTCTAGGGCCATTATGTATAGAACATCATATTTTCCTATCTTATAGAGAAACACATTGATAATTCTAATGATAAATCTTGTGTGACCAAATTTTTATTACACATTCTACATAATGTTTAGGAAATATCCATGATAGAGAAAAATTGTGATCTCCTCCAATTATTATGGGATCATAATCACTCTAAATAGGTATGAGTCTATAAACTCTTCATATAACTATTCATATTCTTCCCTTGTTCAAATTGGCTAAGGTAATCTTGTCCAAAATTTTATGAGTTGGAGAATGATGACTGGGATAATTTTTTGAATCATTCATCGAATCAAGAGAAGGGAGATGAGGATAGAGATGGGACTAGGGAAGATGTTGATAGGGATGGTGATGGGGCTAGTCTAAAATTTAAAAACAAGTCTCTGACATTCAAAAGATAAAGGAAAAGGTATTTTTTGAAGGTGAACCTAGTGAATCTAATAAAAAGGTCTTCCCAACAGGTAAATGGTGGCCAAACTAGATACAATTATGTCATCTTGGATCTCTAAACTCAAAGATTTATCATATGATAAGAATCAAATTTGTCCTACATAATATCCTTATACCATTAAGCATGGTAAATATATTCATATTAAATTATTTGCATCATTTATCAATCAAGCTTCATCTAGAATGGACTAGGCACTAGTTGGAAATTTTATGGGGGCTAGACCTAACATTGACCTTTTCAGATCATGGGCCATGGAAAAATGTAAACGTAAAGGACATTTGGAAATAATTTCAATGGTGAATGCATTTTTTATTAGACTCAACATTTTTTATGATTGTGCCAATATTTTAGTAGGAGCTTCTTGGTTCTTTTGAAGATCACGGATCCTCCTAAAGAAATGACATCCAAGTTTTGATCTAGAAAGATAAAAATTTAACTTAATGGACATTTAGGTTTGTTTCCAATTAGAGGTATAAACACTAAGAGGGGAGTGGTGAATTAGTTATCCCAAATAATCCAACTTCATTTATGATCTTTACAAACACTTAATTAGATACCACAAGCTATCATGAAGCATACACATCATTCATAGCAAAGATTAAGAGAGACAATGTAAGATCAATCACATAACATATGACATAGAGGGGAAGCCCTCTTGGGGGGATAAAACCTAATGGAACCTATAATTGAAATACTATCCTATAATAAAAATATCTAATTTGGACCATCTAAAAATGATCAAGGAAATACAATACCTATTTAGTGAGACTACAATCCCACAAGGTACTACCACACCTATTTAGCTGAGCTACAAAAGCAACCAAACATTTTAGCAAGTTTCACCTTACAAAAAGGCTATAACCACCTTATATTTTGAACTATTAAAAAAACACCTATGAACACATCCACCTCTAAAATCATGTCTTCAAAAAATGATGATGGACCACTGATTATCACTCTTTACCTTCATTCACACTCAATATATAAGAGCACTAATATACTAATAGAATTATGACCAAAAGGTCATACGAATAGTCTTAAAAATAATCTACTTATTCAACTCATCCTTAGGGAACTCTACTCTTCCTTTGCTTCACAAATCACACACACAAGCCTCTCTCAAATATCTTCTTAGTCTCTTGTTCAAAGTCTAGAAATCACCAATTTTTATTTCACTATTTATACAGTAATCTTGATAATCAACATCTTGGTCAATAATTAGGCATGTCTTAACCCTTAATACATCTATAATATGAAGACATAGCTCAAAACAATCTTCTTAGGTCAGCTATATCATCTATGGGTCACCCTTAAGCAACTACACCTTTTAATAAGGCCCTTGTAACTCTTATAGGTCTCATGGAGATGTATTCACCCATTTTACTCACCCTCAAGAAAAACAAGAACACAAGACCACTTTTAAATAAATTGGTCCACTCCTTAAATCACCTTTAACATACTTAAGATATCATAATCATCTTAGCTCACCTCTACATATTATCAAACAACTCAAACATAGACCTTATACATAGGAACACCACTATCAAACATACAATCAACTTATTAAGCATTGGTCATACTCAAGATAGATTTATCACACCTAAAAAATACTCAAAGAGCATCTTTATGGAGTATACAACATTACCCAATTACCAATTCATTAGAAGACATCAAAAAAATATCTATATGTGCTCAATTATCCTTCTTGGGTCACTTGCAAAATAAGCATGAACACATAGTCAACTTCTAAGATCAATATCTTTGACTACACAAACTTTGAAATATTCAAATTAAGTGCATTAGATGCACCATGAAGTCCTCTTCATATTTTATTTTTATAGCTCCAAAAATTTTTACCTATCAAAATATATGGACAAAATATAAATATTTGGTTTTTCCCTATGTTAAATTCAAATATCTGAATGATAACAGTCATAGTTAACCTTCAAACACAATGCTCACATCTCTTATCTTCTTATCTCAAATTGAATATGCAACATTAACCTCTTCCAATATTTAATGCATAACCACCAATACTCAGATGTTAAACCTCTATCACTTTGAAATCATCTTATGTAATCTTGAAATGTTGGTTCTACATGCTCCATCATTCTATATAGATCAACCATGTCTTTAACCATCAACACTCACCATTTGATCAATCTATACGAATGATTATTCACCATTGATCTCTTATCCTTACCTTTGTTCAGTTGTTAAACATCATGCACATGTCCTCATCTCACTTCTTCTTGACTTCATATATCAATGCACACTATTTATATTTCTTGAGATTTAACTCTTTCAAAAATGACCATGGGGACCCTTTCAACATGCGTGAGTAGCCATTTTTGCAACTCAATAACTTATTTTGTGCTTACTTGCATGATCTCAAATTTGGACTAGATGATCTCCTCACATAGTCTAATCTAACCATGTGACACACTAATTTTGAAGCCTTCACACATGCCAGATATAATTCCATTAAAATTCATTCTTAAAATATTCTATCACAGAGCCAACCATGCTTAGAATTTGTCTGGGAGACCAACTTTTCTCTTTCATAACTTTTTTCATGCTTCAACACATGATCTCAAAATTAGCACAAATGAATAAGGATAAAAATTAAACAAAACCATATGATAATTTTAATTTTACACCTTCACACATGAAATATATAACACCATAAAAATTCTCACTTGGATCTTCTTTCCATATTACAAAATTGGCTAAGTATGGGAGAACATAGTCAAATTGCCTGGGAGCCTAACTTTGCATAAGTGTATCTTTTAATGCATTTGATTGCATGATATAAAACTTATAAAAATAAACTAGGCTCAAAATTGAACAAAATTATATGATCACATTCTCTTGAAAAATTCACATGTGCAAATTTTGACCTCATCAACATGATTACTTAGTTCATCCTAACCAACTACAAATTTGGCTAAGTATGGGAAAACAATGAATTCTGACTGAGAAGCCAATTTTTTACCCTCATATATTTGATCATAATTTGATTTATGACTTGAGATATAGAAAATAACAAATATGGACTAATTTTATCACATCCATATGACCAACTCCCCTTGACTCATTCCCACGTGTCAATGGTGATGTCATTAGACTACTTAGATTTTCTGCCACCAGACCCAAAGTGTCTAGATAAAAACTATGATCAACCAGATGAATTCTGATCATATAAATAACAAATAAAATAATTATTTACTTTATATATGATCCCTTGAACATGTTAAAATCATCATACTCATCCCTGAACCTCTCTATCCATGTTAACATAGAAGATCAACCAAGTATACTTTAAGCAAACTTAGGACAAACACATTGCACACTTTATCATTATTACTTAAGATATCAAATCAATTCATCCACTCAATATTAAACCTATATTAAAACACCATTACATCATTATGACAACTATATAACAATCTCCCCTTTTGTCATTGATGTTAACAACCATCATATATAGCAATATACAACTCATCTTCTCTCTCTTCAAGCACTCCCATAATGGGAAATTTCTCCCCCTTTGACACAACAAAAAAATGGGAAAAAACTTATCCTTATTTATTTAAAATATCAAAAAATAGTAAATTACCATCTTATAAAGATGATACAAACTCCCCCTTACCTTGAGCCTACTTCAGTTTGCCTTGACAACATCCTTTTGCTCTATACCAACACTCTCTTCAATGAAGCAATTTAACCAATGAAGAAAGAACACACAAAACCATATAAATATAATGGAACACATATATAAACATCTAATAGGGACTTCCCTAGGAACTTTGAGCAATTTCACCTTCTGAGCATCTTCATATCTCCACACACTATGAAGAACCATAACACATTTTAACTAACCTCTCCTCTCAAGATACTATAAGGACCACCAACAGAGCTTCATGACACTTAAAAAATAATAAATATGTTCTTAAAAAACTTGAAATCACACCTTGAAACACACATACCTTTATATTTTGGACAAACTTAGAAAACAACACTCTTTTTCAAACTAGGCCTGTCTAGCCTCCTTATAGCCCTACCTTAAACTTGTAGAGTCCACAATTTTTAGTAAACACATATTCAAGACCTAAAACTTCACATATCAATCAATCTCATATTAACCCTCAAGAATAATAATTTTCATCACTAATCCCATCCTGTATAACATATTTTCTTCACAAACCTACTAGTCAATTAACCCTCTATATTGATAAAAACATGAATAACTCTAGAATCACAAACCTTCAAATCTATGTGAAGCTTGATTTCACCACCCATTTATCCCATTAAACATATTAATAATCACTATAATTAAATTCATAAGGTAAACCACTTTTCTAAGATAGCTTAAAAAAACTTTAGAATCTCAAAACAAATAGGGCCAACAAACCTCCTTCTAGTCAATGCACACCTCTGAAACTTCCTACACAATTGAAGACACCCATAACACACTTTTTGACCAAAAATTGAGCTTCCACACAATTTGGAACATATAATTCCTATAACCCATTTTAGGCCTTCTTGTCCTTAAGCCAAAAACTAAGAAAATTGAGACCACTAAAAAAACTTCAATTGGCACAAACATACCTTCAGACCTCAAAAACACCTAGAGCTCATCATAAAGAAATGTATATACATTTATGAGCATCAACCTCTTCTTGATATTTCATCAAACTCATTATTCCACCTAAAACCACCCATTCTAACTTTGTACTACCACAAACCTCTAAAATAGGATCATGAGCTTGTTGCTCCCCCTTAACCAAAGACCTTCTCTGATTGGCATTATCATCTTGAGCACATAAATATGCTTCTCTACTAAAAGGATTATTTTAAGAGTGATATACTGAGACCTCCTCTATACCTAAATTCTATAAAATAAAAATAAATCCTCATATTCCATCTCCTCTTTGCTTAATTGATACTTATAGTTCTTCTTCTTCTTCTTTAACTTTAGAGAAACAACTTCCTCAACTACTACAACATTTTCCTTTTCTTCTATGATTAGATTATCAATACATTGATACAACATATATTCATGGCATACTATTTCATCTGAATAATCTTCCTTGCATCTTGGATCCTCATCACAAAGTAATTGTTAAAATGTTTACTTGGATTCATGCATAGCTCAGAATTAGCTCTAACTAGAACCTTGGTCTTTTCTTTGAGATTTATCTTTTCATTCTTAATATGAGTAGATAATGAGATATTTTAGTACTCTTCAAATTTTGAAGCATTCTCCACCATAAAAAATAGATTACTTAGACTTTTAGTCTCATCATGACTCACACTTGTCACCTTTGGATTCCATGTGTTAACTTGCCTTCATCCTTAAACTCTAGGATACTAATTAAATCTATTTTGTTTTGTAAGCCTTTCCTTGCATAACCTAACAATGTGACCTCTTTATTCACAATTTCATCACACCATACCTTTTGTAAGAAACATATCTTGTCTCACCTTATTTGGACATAAATTTGCAACATGTCCAATGTCATGAAAATTAAAGCACTTAAATTTATTCATACCTTTTGACTGATGTCCCCCATCATAATGACATGTAAAATTATTTATAATAGGTCTGTTTCACTCTCTATCCCTATGACCAAATTGATTACATGTATAATAGTAACCACTAAATCTTGTATACTTCATGGCATTTAGCTATCTGATCTTATTTGTCTTTACTTTTCCAACACCTTCAACCCTTATCTGATGATTTGTCTTCAAAGTAAGATTGTCTGGGTTCACATTAGTCTTCCTCTTGTCTTGAATAACATTCTTTTTTTCTTATTCATATCAAAGATTATTTATATTAATAGCATGTTTTTGATCACTCAAAATGTTGTTTAGATCAAATGAGCTCTTTTTTAATCTTACAAATGTCTTCACCTTACTAGTTATCTTTTTTAGCTCGGGTCTCAAAGATTCATTTTTAGAAACATATCTTGAACATTCATCTTCTTTAGATTTTAGGCTTGTAGATATAATTTCCAATTGATAACTAAGATGATTGATCATATCTTCATGCCCCTTGGTGTCCTCATTCAATAATGCCTCATATAAACAAAATTGTTTCTCATAATCCTTGAGCTTAGATTTCATATTATTATTGATCTTCTTCTCAATCTTCAGTTCTTCAAGAGAATTCATCAATATAATCTCACAGTGCACCTCATCTTCATAATTATATGAATCAATCCAAGTAAACACATTATAATGTGATAAACTTCCTTCTTTAGCCATGAATAGAGCTTCATCTTCAGCAAGACCATCATCTTTAAGATCTTGTTCTGAGTCACTATCTTCACTCTCATTTGATGAGCTACAATTTTCTTTGTTGTAAAGACTTGTTATTTTTGAAAAACTTATTTTTGTTGTTAAATTTTTTGAATCCTTTCTTCCTATATTTATTATTTTCATCATCTTTATTCTAATGCTTATGTGGACACTTACGATCAAAATGTCATATCTCTCCATAATTCAAACATTTGAAGGGTAGTTTACACTTATACTTTCCTGAGCCTATGTTCAATTTCCTAGTAATCAAATAAATTAGTTCATCGTCATCAATGTCAGATATGTCATCATCTTTGGATTTATTAACTTTCAACTTATTCTTAGGCTTCATTTATATCTTTAATGTATCTTCCTTCTTTGGTGGTATATCATCATTTATTCTCATCTCATATGCAGTAAGGGTGCCATGAAATTGATTCATCTTCAACTGAGTAAGATCATGAATCTATTCTATAGTAGATAATTTTGGACCAAACTTGAGAGAAAGAGACATTAATACCTTTTAGACTATATTATCCTCTCAAATATTTTCTCTAAGACCTATGATGATGTTCATAGTCTCATCAACTCTCTGCAAAAAGGATAGCAAAAAATATTCTTCCTTCAACTTGAGACTTTCAAATTACCTTTTATGAGTCTATAAATTAGTGATCTTGACCTTTGAATCTCCTTAAAAAATGATCTTCATTTTGTCCCATATCTCTTTAGTATATTTAAAATGGATTACCTTGGTGTATTTAGTCTCTAAAAGACCAAAAGTGATAGCATTCATCACCTTGGAATTGTTCTCAAATAACTTCTTGTCTACAGTACTAGATGGAGGAGTAATAAGAGAAACATAAATAACCAAAATAGATTGACATACATCAATCTCTATGGACACAATTTATGTCCCCATCCTTACACTCCAAAAATCATAATTAGATCCATTAAACATTGGTGTTGGCTTTGTACAAAAACCTCCTTGATGACTACCCATATTGTCCCTTAGATCACTTTCAAGATGTTGAGCTTTTACCAAAGGACCTACTTTGATACGACTTATTAGAGGTACAAACATTGAGAGGGGGGGTGAATTAGTGATCCAAAATAATCTAACTTAAATTGTTATCTTTATAAACACTTAATTATATACAAAAATAATTCATGAAGCATACATATAATTCATAACAAAGAGTAAGAGAGATAAAGCAAGATCAATCATATAACACATAACATATGTGGGAAACCCTCTTGAGGGATAAAACCCACTAGAATCTACAATTTGACTATTATCCTATAATAACAGGATACAATTTAAACCATCTATAAATTATCAAGGAACTATAATCAATATTTAGTGAGACTATAATCCCAAAAGGTGATGCCACATCTATCTAGTTGAGCTGCAACAAAAACTAGACCTTTTAACAAGTTTCACCTTTCAAAGAGGATGCAACCACCTTAGACATTGAGATACCACAAAAACACCTATAAATAAGACTACCTCTAAATGAATTTCTTCAACACCTAATGATGGACCACTTATTATCACTCTTCACCTTCACTCACACTCAATCTATAAGAGCACTAATCTACCATTAAAATTATGATAAATAGGTGATACAAATAGTCTTCAAACTAATCTACTTCTTCAACTCATATTTAGGGCACTATACCCATCCTTAACTCAAAAATCCACACACACAAGCCTCTCTCAAATCTCTCCCTAGTTTCTTGCTGAAAATCTAAAAATCACCATTTTTTATTTCACTATTAATAGAGTAATCTTGATAATCAACACCTTGGTGAGCCATTACACATGTATAAACCCTTAAGACATCTATTATATGAAGACATGGATCACAATAATCTTCATAGTTTTTCCATATCATATAGGGTCACTCTTAAGTAGATACATCTTTTAATAAGGCCCTTGTAGCTCTTATAGGTCTCATGGAGACCTATTCACCCATTTAACTCACCCTCAAGAAAAATAAGAACACATGACCACTTTTAAATACATGGGTCCACTTCTTATGTCCCATTTGACATCTTCAAAAGATCAAAATAATCTTAGCTCACCTTTTCATATTCTCAAACAACTCAAACATAGACCTTATACAAAGGAACACCATTATCAAATATATAATCAACTTATTAAGCACTGTTCATACTCAAGATAGATTAATCACACCCCTAAAATACTCATAGAGCATCCTTATGGAGTATATAACACTCCCCAATATAAAACTCATTAGGATAAATAAAAATAGTATCTATATAAGCTCAATTATCCTTCTTAGGTCCTTAAAGAATAAGCACAAACACACAATCAACTTATAGGCTCAATATCATTAACTTTACACAATTTTATATCTTTAAATTAGGTTAATTAGATGCAACATGGAGTCCTCTTCATATTTTATTTTTATAGAACCATTTTTTTTAATTCTTTCAATATATATGGAAAAAATACAAAGCTATGGTATTTCCCTATGTTAAATTCAAATATTTGAATGACAATAGTCATAGTTAACCTTTGAACACAATGCTTGCATCTCATGTCTTCTCAAATTAGATTGAATACACACCATTGATATCTTTCAATATTTAATGCATAGGTGTCAATGTTTAGACATTAAACCTTTATAAATTTGACCTCATCTTGTGCTATCTTCAAATGTTGACTCCATGTGCTCTATCGATCTATATAGATTAACCAGGTCTTTAATGACCAATGCTCACCATTCAATAAATCTACACAAATGCTTAATCATCATTGATCTCTTATCCTTACCTTTTCTCAATTGTTAAACATTGTGCACCTATCCTCATCTTATTTCTTCCTAACTTCTTAGAGAAATTCACACTATTAATGTTGCTCAAACTTAACTCTGTCAAAAATGACTAAGTATGGGGACCCTTTCAATATGCCTGAGTAACCATTTTTACACCTCAATAACTTCTTCTACTCTTACTTGTATGATCTCAAATTTAGACTAGATGATCTCCTAACATAGGAGAATCCAAGCATGTGACACACTACTCTTGAATCCTTCACACATGTGAGATATAATGCCATTAAAATTCCTTCTCAAAATCCTCTATCATAGATCCAACCATGCTTATAATTTATCTAGGAGACCAAGTTTGCTCCTTCATAAATTTTTCCACGCTTCAGTGCATAATCTCATATTTAATGACAATGAACTAGGATAAAAAATAAACAAACCCATATGATCATTTTATCTTGACGCATTTACACGTGAAATATATAACACCATCAAAATTTTCACTCAACACTTCTTGTCATATTACAAAATTGGCTAAGTTTGGGAAAACATAGTCAAACTGTCTGGGAGACCAAATTTTCATAAGCATATATTTTGATGCACCTAATTACATGATCTAAAACTTAGTAAAAATAAGCTAGGCTCAAAACTGAACAAACCTAGATGATCACCTTCTCTTGAAACATCCACATTTATGAATGTTGAACTCATTAACATGCTCACTCAACTCTTTTTGGCCGACTATAAATTTGTCCATGTATGGGAAAACAATGAATTCTAATTGAGAAGCCAAATTTTCACCCTCATATATTTTACCACACTTTGATGAATGACTTGAGATATAACACATAAAACTAGGGACTAATGTAATCACAACCATATGACTAACTCCCCTTGACTCATTCCCACTTGGTAATGGTGATGTTATCAAACTGCCTACTTAGATTTTTTACCACTAATCCCAAAGTGTCTAGATGAAAACTATGATCAACCAAATGAATTCCACTCATGCACACAATCATTCAAAACATTCTTGACTTCAAATAGGACCCATTTCAGATTCATAAATCACCATACTCATCCTTGAACCTCTCTAGCCATTTCAACACTGAAGATCAACTGAGTATACTTTAAGAAAACTTAGGACAAACACATTTCACACTTTGTCATTATTACTTAAGATATAAAATCACTTCATCCACTGAATAGGACATATCCATGACACCACCATGACATCATCATAAAAACTCTCCAACATTTCTTTATTCTTTTAGTTGAATTATGGGAGGAAGATCTCTTCATAATCATAGCTAAGACTTTTGGGTATTGGATTTCTTTTGATCAACAATAAAAGTTAAATATAGATTCATTCATGCACATTTATATGTGAATACTATTATAAATCAAGTGGTTCCTTCATATATGTTCTTACACACTCCTTTTGCTGTCCATAACCAAAAAAATGAGTTTGAGAAATTGGTTATATTGTGTGAAAAATGTCACAAATTAGGTCACCTGACTTAGGTTTGTCCCATAGTTATCTAGCATAAATCAACTCAGACCAAACCTTCTTGGCATAAAAAAGGAGGTGTGAATTTTAAAAAAGTATAAACAAAATATAATCTAGAAGAAATTTTAGAACAAGGGATGAATAAAGATAAGATTGCACTTTCAAAAGTAGAAAATGCCTTAGAAAAGGTAGTTTTTGAAGAATGTAAGTAGTTTGAAGTAGAGAATAAGAAGCATTCAGAGGGAGTTGACACAAAAAATATAAATCATATTTATAGCCCAAAATTAGACCAGGTGATTAACTCACAGGAATATTATTCAATAGTCTCAAAGATAAAAGAAAGGGTAGAGAATAATATAGCTAAATAACTATCAAAATATTCAAATTAGTTTGATCTCCTTGCACAAATGGAAGAGGAATATGAGTTACTTAAACCTCTTCATTTTTAGATTGTCCAAGACTCAAGTCTATAATTACCCAAAGAAAAATGAAAGGCTAAAGAGATTAATTACACTATTTCTTCATCCCCAAAATATTCACAAGATGGTTAGAATGACTCCCAATATATCCTCTCAACCCTTATGTATAGCATCAAATCTAAGTTCACATCCTCAGTTACAACCAGGAGGGTTACCAAAGGGATAGATATTCTTACACCTCCTAAATCTAGGAGATATTCCAAAACATAAGTTTTTAAAAAGATCATTTATATTTAAATTTTGGATATATCTAAAACCATTCTTCCTTTTAAGGGAGGTAACCCCTCTCCTTTTAGTTAACTACATTGTTATTTTCTTGGAATATTATAGGAATGAATAGTTCTTCTAAACAAAAAGTTTTTAGATATTTTAAAAGAAGTCACAAACCTCTTATTTTTTCCATTCAATAATCTAAAATTGATGAAGTTTTATGTTATTCTCATAAAAAGGCATATTATAAGGATGTTGGTTCTATTTTTATTAGTTAATTTGGATCTTTTGGGGGTCTTATTACATTGTGGGATAGTAATAAATTGATTAGGAAGCCTTTATTCAAATCACCTAATCATTTGGATTCCCTTTTCACTAATTTTTTATATGGTAGGAAATTTATTTTATCAAAAATTTGTGCCCCTAACTCTATTATTTCTCAAAAAAAAATTGCCTTAAGCTTTTTTTGAATACCTATAAGGATTTATCATGGATCCTAGCTAGATATTTCAACTCTCATCTTTATCCAGGTGACAAAACATGAGGTAATCAAATTTTCTCAGATATTATCAACTTATCTTCTCTCACTAATGATATTGGTTTGATTGATATGTAATTAAAAGGCTCTAAGTTCACTTGAAGCAATAAGATATTGGGAGAAAATTTAATCCAATGTAGGCATGATAAAAAAATAATTTTCATGGATTGCTTAGATCAAAAGGATTTTATTTTAATGTCTCTACCTCATGTAGGGTCAGATCATAACCCATTGGAATTGAAAATAGTTGAAAAATCTACTAAAGAGGATATATATCCTTTTACAATGAATCATATGTGGTTCACTCATCTTGAGATCCATGAAATAATTATGGAATGGTGGCCCCCAATTTTGAATGGTATGAACATGTTTCAATTGGTTGCAAAAATGAAAAATGTCAAGTTCAAAATCAGGTAATGGAATAAACAAGTTTTTGGAAACATTCTCATTCATAAAAAAAGTTTTAGAAAATGAAATTTTATCACTTGAATAAAAATAGAAAGTAATGGGTATGATGTAGACACATAAAATAAAGAAAAATAGCTCATTTGTGAGTATCATACAATTGTTTCTAGAGAAGAGAGTCTATGAGACAAAAATATATAAATATCTTACGTATTGAGGGGGATATAAATACACATTTTTTTTCATATTTCCACTTTGAAGCAGAAAGCACATAATTCAATCAAGGAAATAAATGATAAAGAAGGGAAAATCATTTTTTATAAAGACCTCATTAACCAGAAAATAGTGATTTTTAAAAAAAAGTTAACAAATATGATTTCAAAATAAACATTATATATGAGCAATAATTCATGCATGTCATTCTCAATGTGGTATCCTAGGAAGATAATTCATCTCTTATTACAACCACATCTAGTGAAGATATTGAAATTGTTATTTATAAAATGAACCCTGACAAAGCTCCAAGTCCTAATGGATTTGTAATGGCCTTCTTTCATAAATTTTAGAATATCATTAGGGATGATGTGGTGGATGTGGTTAGTAAATTTATTGAATCTTATCAAATGTTAAAATAATTAAATCACACCATTCTTGTTTTGATTTATAATAAGGAAAGAGATGTAATTTTTTTTGGATTTTTCCCTATTAGTCTATGTAACGCCATCTACAAGATCATACTAATATTTTATCTTTAAGATTACAGCCTATTATGGAATTTATTATTGATGCTTAATAAGGTGGTCTTGTTCCTATAAGTCTAATTAAAGAATGGATTATTGTAGTTCATGAATCCATTCACTCAATGGATAAAACTGAAAGTGCTAGAATGGTGATAAAATTAGATGTGGCTAAAGCTTATAACAAATTAGACTACAATTTCTTAGATAGAATCATAAGATAGTTTGGTTTCTAAGACAAGTTCAAAAAAATTATAATATCTTGCATATCTACTTGCATGATTTTAGTCTTAGTGAATGGATTGGCACAAGTTTTATTTGAAAGTAGTAAAGGGTTTAGATAACGAGATCCCCTATAACCTTTATTTTTCATCACTGTGGGTAAATATTTATGTGTATTTATATCAAATGTAGTGAGAATTAGTGAGTTAAAAGGTTGCAAGCTGACTATGAGTGTGGATCTAGTGTCTCATCAATAATTTATAGATGATACTATTCTTTTGCCAGAGGTATTTATTAGGGAAGCTAAAATTTTAAAGCAATTATTCTCATGTATGAACTAGATTCTAACTAACAAGCATATTTTGAAAAAAATTACGATTTATTCTTCAACAAGATTTTCGGAAGGCAAGATAGAATAGTTGATATTTTGATCTACCAAATTGAACAAAATCTTTCCTCTTATTTGGACATGCCTCTTTTTAGAAGCAATCTTCCTCTACATCCTAGAAATATTTCAAAGAAAGCTGGTTGGAAGGTAAGCTTCTCTATCAAGTGGGAAAACTCTTGCTTATTGAAAGTGTTTTTCAAATCCTTCCAATTTATCTTATTTATCTTTTTAATCTTCCTAATTGAAGATAAACATGATAAAATTCAAATAAAATTTTTATGGACAGGAGCTAGAGAGAGAAATAAAATCCATTTGGTGGCATGGGAAAAGGTTTTCATGGCCAAAAACAAAGGAGATCTAGGCATTCAAAGACTAAATTGGATGAATAAATATCTTATCTCTAATTTTTTTAGATATTTATCAATATTAATAGTATTTGGGCCAATAATTTAAGATTAAAATACCTCATAGATAGAGATCTCATTTTCCTTTTTGAAGATGAAAATTTTTCTCATATATCTCATTTTTAGAATTTTCTAAATGCTAACAAAAGTGTAATATCTTATGGTTCTAAATGGTAACTAGGAAATGAAATTCATGTTAAATTTTGGGATAACTCATCAATTTTAGATCATATTCTAAATAATTTATAACCATGGTAACACATACATGCTCACTTTTAAAATATATATGGGAATTAAATTCAAGACTATGGGAAGATTATAGAAGGAACAAGAAGCTAAAAAATTCTGAGCATTGATAATTTAGATCAAGAAGAAACTAGAATATTGACTAACCATAATTATTTATTGATAACACATCATTTACTAGACAATATTCAAGATGATAATTTTATATAGAAAGAGTCTATTTATGGTTATTACCAAGTCAAATTTGGGTTGATTTGGTGGTTAATCTTCTAAAAAATGATGTGAATTGGGATAGACTATGGGAAAATTTTCTCATACCCAAAGTGAACCTTTTTTCCTTTGGGTTACTATTCAAAATAAAGTGTTGACTATAGATAATTTAAGGAAAAGAGTTCTCACTTTGATAAATAGGTGCCCTTTTTGAAAAAAATGATATTGAAATAGTTTTCCATCTATTGATTGACTATCCATTTGCTTTTGAGGTATGGATTTTTTTCCTTAACAAATTTCAAGTCTTATGGGCATTCTCTAGTTGTTTTTTAGACATTTTCCAATATATTACATTAGAGGGTAGGTTTAATTTTGTGTATTGGTATCTATTTATTTTTCTCAATTATTTTAGTCATGTTATTCCTTTGAGTTTACCTTTCTATATCCTTCTTTCTTTGGAAAATTCTATTGAGAAGGTCAAAAAGGGTAAATACATTATTCTAAGACATGGAGTCATTTTACTTATTCAAAAATATTTCAAAGGAATGAATCAAATTTCCCCTAATTTACCCAAACCCCACAAAGATAAAGATGAAGTTAGGAAAGTTTAGAAGGTTTGGATAAATTATCTAGGTAAAAATATTCATCCTAAAGACAAAAAAAATAATACTACTAGGAACATTCCAAAATCACAAGGGGTTAGTATTAATAATCAACTAAGATGTGTCATCAAAGCTTCTTTAGGGTCTGGTCAGGATGAAACTAACATAGGTAAAGCTGGATCTTTGATTGGGTAATTTATTTTGTTAGATGGTGTTGTGGGAGATAAGAAGGAGACTAATACTCAAAATGTGACTGAAAGGGAGAAAAATAAGGTTTCAATTGATAAAGACAACAAGGGTAAAAGTAAAGTGTGAGATGGCCCTAAGGAGATAAAGATGGAAGACCTGAGAATCCAATCACATTACTCTAATGAGAATTTTAATTCCATGGTTGATTCTTTAAAACATAAACAAAAAATAGTCAAAATTGAATAATAATTGGATTTACAGAAATAAATTATGAGGTGGTTTATGAGGGTGTTGTCTAAGATCAAAGGCAAAGTAAAAATTCTTTAAAAGGATAATGAAAGATTGAATCAGAAAGATAATGATAAAGACTAAAATACCTAAATTAAAATACTTAGAGATAGGTTTGGTGCCCTGGAATGTGAAAATGAGAAGATTAAGAATAATATTATCTACTTGGTTAAATACAATAAAGTAGCCATGCATGGAGGAATTCAAAATTTGGAGAAATTAAGGTCTCATATGAGAGGATTGATTGATTCAAAGAGTGATTCAAAGAGTAAGGGTAAGTTTTTACAATGAAGTGAATCTTATAAAGACATAGATAGAGAAAATATGGTTTTTTAGATTGAATCAAACCTAAAATTCATGAAAATATGCTAGGAATATGTGGCGGGGAACTTGGAAATTTAGAGTGTTTTTAATTATTTTATGACTATTTTTTGTCTTTGGTGATGCTTAAGCTATTCTCAATTTTTATTTAGGCTATTTGTAGTTGTTCTTGTGATTGTCTTGTCTTGTTTATCATTTGGACTTGGTGAGTACTCTTATTATTTTCTATAAATGTTCTTATTGTAGGGATTGGGGTCCCTAGTCAATATAAACACCACCTTTAACCTTAATAAAAAATCATTTTTCCTACCTAGTATTACATTGATTTTAAACTAGAATTTTTGAAAATGCATTAACCACCTAGAAATTATTCCTCCCAATTTTTTTTATTAACCATGTATCTTAATGCTTTCTAATCAGTGCAAAATTCAAATTGGGTATACAAAAAGTAATGTCATAAATTTTTAAGTTCAAATACCATCACTAGATATTTTCACTATATTGTTATATAGATTTTATCAATCATAAAAAACATGTGACTTGTGAAGTGAATTAGATAATATATACCTCCACCCCATAATTTGACTATCAAAACTCCCACTGAAGCTCATGTTACATTAACATGAATTTGAAATGGTTTTTTCTAGTCTAGAAAATGAATTGGAACTATGACTAACTTATGCTTCAAATATGTAAAAGTTGTCTAGAATTCATGGATATACTTAAATTTAATTTATTTTCACACTAACTACTCCATATGTGCTAAAATAGTTGTGTAAGTAGGAATGAACTCTTCATTATAACTAGTGTGATCTAGAAATGATCTCACCTTTGTCAAGTTGATTAGTGGGTTAAGTCCCACTATGACTATAATTTTTACTTGGTCTACTATAGTTTTATCACTATAAACATGTTAAATACGTATGCAAAATGTGTATAAAATATGAAAATATTTAAATTTAATGAAATTTGCAATGTTCAACATCTCTCTAACATTAATCATAGTTTAGATAAGTGTTATTTTAAGAAATACAAAACTACCCATTCATCTAAGTGAACTTTAAAATCATGAATGAAGTCTCCAAATGTTATAAAAATGTCTCTAGAGAAAACTTTTTTGTGTGTTTATCGATCCAAATGACATTACCTTATAATAACATGATCCCCATTTTATTGCTAAAGTCATTTTTGTATGGTCTTCAGCGATGGTGGGGATATTATAATATCTAATGAGACCATATGTAAATAAGTAAACTTCATTCCCTATGATGTATTCAAGAACCTCATCCATGAAGTTAATTAGAAATGGGTCATTGACAAAAACATCATTTAAGTGCTCAATAATATCCATAAACTCATATCTCCCTTGTATTTATAGGTTTTACCGTCATGGGACTAACCCAATGTGACTTCTAAATTAGATATACTATTATATCTTCATTACATTGATCTATTTTTATGTTTACCTTGATTTTTTAGATTGGGATTTAGCCTATATGGTCACATTTTAATTGGGCATGTACACTTATTTATTTCAATATGCATCTTAACCAAGGAAAAGTATATCCCCTTGATTTTCAATACCCTGGTGGGGAATACATCTTCATAATATCACAACAATTGAATTTACTATGAGATATATTGTTGTGTCTAATAATCATGAATGGTTACTAATTTTGGTATTATCTTTGTACCAATGTTCTTATTTATTTTTTGCATTGATTTCTAGTTTTTTTTTATTTAGTTTATATTGAATGGAATCCATTACTTTTCATTTTCCTAATTTTTCCATTATATTGAGAAGTTAAAACTAACCCTCTTATTTCTTATCCATGTTATTCCTCTCAAATATATCTATGCATTTTTTTAGGATAAAAAAATCCTTTCAAATCTAGGTACTCCTCACTTTGAATGTGACTAGAATCACTTGTACTATTCCATATTTTATTACAGGATTTCAGCATGAATTACTTTTTTTCATTCATATTACAATGTTATCTCGTAATTTTTTGAAGACTTGTGCTTGATTCATCATGAAATTTATGTTCCTTTGTAGAATACATATCTTCTTCTTGCCCATGACATAAGAAAACTTTAAATTTATATAGAGCCCTATGCACCATTATATTTTCATCTTAAAATACAAAAGTTTAAATAAAATCCTACTAAATTTTTGCCAATGTTTGTGTCTCTCATATGAATTTGTAATACATATATTATGCCTTGTGTATAGGAGATAAGGTAAGTTTACAAACATGCACCTATTACATTTTCTCAATTTTGTGTAATTTCCATACTTTGATGTATTTATGAGCATGCATATTTGGACATTGGTCCTATTGAAAGAATGGACACTTCTTTTAGATAGAAGTTTCAATGTGAAACCTACCCTATAGAATTTTTTACACTTGTTCCCAATGGATATTTTTAAACCTATGGATAACCCAAAAACTAGATGAAGCCACTTTAATAATTTAGTTCACCAACTTACATCACTGTTTTTGGGATATAATTCTTCATCCTATGAAATAATCTTCTATATTTTATTTATAAAAATATTGATATAGTTTTATTTATATGGTGAACACAACATAGAAAGGTCTTAACTCATGATATTCACACACTCAATTAATTATATGAGAATCTAAATAAACACTAATTGAAGAAGTTAATTCCCATGGTATATTTCCTTCCTTAATGGGTTCAATATAATCTCTATCAATAGGATTTTGTTGATAGATATGATCAATCTCTAATCATGTAGGTGAACACATATAATGGGAATTAGATTATTATATTTGGAACTCAATTCATGTTTGAAGCTATGGATTGGTTAGACCCATGTTTTTTATATTTTAGAAAACACTGGTGTTTCTTGTGTAGGTTATGAAAAGTAAAGAAATTATCTACTTTGTAGATCTTTTATTTTTGGGTCCATATTAAATTTTAACCAATTATTATTCCTATATAAATATGATTAATATGGTTATTTTTGTATCATATAAGGTTTGTTCTCATTTTTTTTTAAAATATGAAAATAATAACATCCTCCTTGTGTGTTTCCAATTTGTTTTCCACTATGTTGATGGTCATGCAACCATTATATGCCATTTTTTCAATTAAATAAAGATAATGTGTCTTATATATTTTCATTTCAATAACTTCAAAATCCTCATGTATACTTAAGTAATCCACCTTTATCTCTATATATTTGAGTCTTCCAATAGGTTTGACTTGACCATAATATGCCAAATGTAGATTTATAATACTGTATCTTATATCTAACATTATAATAGCTTCCTAATTTGATCTAGGAATCAAATTTATGGCACTAATAACATTAAGAATAAAAGTAGGAATTTAATATCCCATGGGCTCAATATCCATTATTACATCAACATTCTATGGATTCTAAGTTTTGACATACCCAACCAATCAATATGTTATTTTCTATCATTTTATGCATAATAATAAAAAAATAGAAATAAATTTGTAATAGTTTTGGAGATATCTTTGTTTTTCAGGGTACTAACTGATTTTAGCAAGTCTACCAGAGTTGTCATGACTCCTTGTTATAGTATCTAGATGATTTGACCATACATTTGGGCATAAAATGACTCAAGATCTCTTTCAATATCTATTTGATTTTAAATTAATTATATATATGGCATAATTCATTTATCTTAACCTTCCTTTTTTTATGGTTTAAATATATTTCTTTTCATAGTTTTCTAATTACATTTTGTAAATGAATCCTTAAAGGTGGAAGGCATAGTTATTTATGTTGATTTGTAGTAACATTTTAGATAAAATCAACTACATCTTAGATAAAATCAAGTTTATTATGATTAAAATGTACCATTTTACATTTTTTATTTTCTTATCCTTCCTCTATTTATGTAAAATAGGGTAATCCTTAGTATTATGTTGTCCTAAAATTCTAAAATATGTATAAAGGTTTCCTATTGTAGGTTTTTGAGACATTTTTTTGTGCTATGGTTTATTTATCCATAGAGGTAATAAGTAATAGGATGCTATGATTATCTACTCCATTATATTCTTATTTTTTACTTATTTAGTAACCTTCATGTCTTTAAGGTATTCTGCACCCTTTTCATTGAGTAGAATATATTTTGTGTTGCTTTTAAGGATAAGGAGGTGCCCAATTTAGTTGTTATTATGGAGGTGTGTGGGTCCATCCTTGTTAGTAATGAGGTGAATGGAATGTCCATCCATGTCAACACTATAGAAAAGGATGACTCCACCCTGTATCATTCTAAAGAGAATAATAACATCACCCTAGTGTAGACTATGTTGTTGAGGGACCTCATCCACCTTGTGTTGTGACCTCAACACCTTGAGCTAGTCGACTTGGTTTTAGAATAAGAGAATATTTCACAATGACTATGAATACATTTTGATTGATGTCATACTTTAAATCTTTGATATCTATATAATTATTTTCATTGTGATTATGATATCTAAATCAAATATAGAATACATTAAATGACTATTACACATACTATTGTAGTAAATGATAATTTTCATTTAAATGTTCTAAGATATGACATACTTCATAGAAATATATTTTAATTTTTTGTCATTAATTATAGTGGTGTACCTCTTGTCTAAATTTAATGTACCATATAGGCAATGTTTCTTTATTACCTTCTTGGAGTTCATCCATTATGTGTAGTACTACATTTAACTTGGTATCATTATTTTATAATGCTATGAGGGTATTCTCCACACTCCTCTATCTATTTGAATTTGATCAAAGTTTCCATTTCTTCAAATTTTGTGGTAAATTGAGCCTAGGATATAAAAAACTAGATATTGTTTTGTAGGCTTTATACAAATCAAACAACTTTATCTAGATCTTGAAACTAAAAATTCAACCTATTAATCACATATTAAAATAAAAAATCATAATCCCATATGGATTATCAAGGCTTGCATTTAATTTTTATAAAATATTTATGGTTTGGATGACACACTTATACATAATTACCCTATTAATTTATCTTTAACCAACTAAATGGCCATAACTACATGATTATTCTTAAAAATAAACTCTAGAACACAACAAATTAAATATTTTATAAATTCACTCTTCTTTTTTATGTCATTAATTACACCCTTAACTTTACACTACATTTAATAGGTCAATAATTGATAGACCTATTAAATTAATCCATCATATAACATCAATGTGATAAAATATCCTATAGGTAGAGACATGTTTCCTACACTTAAGATAGTTATGACTATTTTGATTGATGATTTCACTAGTATTTTAAAACTATCTATGATGGTTATTGGTATACTAAGAGTTTTAAAATAGATGGTTGTGTTAGATTCACATTGAATTTACTTCTTATGCATGTTTAATATTTCTTCAACTTCTTCAAACAACTTCTTTGTTACTATGAGTAGTTCTAGTCTATTATTATTAGTAATTAAAATAAGTCTAGAAAATGCCTCCCCCTAGAGTGAATGAACCATACGTATAGTGTCTATCATGACGACCCATAAACCTTACAAGATCTTATGTTTCATCATTTCATATTGTAAATACTTCCCATCCCATTCAAAATATAGTCTATGCCTTTGTATCTGCTCAATACACCTATTGTTAAATTATTTAGATTCTCATTCAATGTCCTCTTCATTGTTTCTCTATTCATTTCCCTCACCTATTTATAATTTAGTTTCATATTCCTATTTTATCTCTACATTATCTTTATTTCATTCCCTTTAACCTCTCATGGTTACTTTTAACCTTTATACATAGTCTTTATGGAGGTCTAATTCATCTCATTCTCTTTTTAGTTTCCATTATACTCCTACTTGAAACTACATGTGGCCCTTCATATTTTGTAGAGTTTTGCTTGTTCCAAATTTTTTTAATCATAGATCCCTTTGAATCTCCTTACTTATTTTATCATATTGTTCATATACCTTAACCATTATATGGGTTTTGGTTTTAAGTCCATAGTTCACATCTTATTTAATCATATTGTTCTAATTTTCATCCTCATAATGCCTTCAATGACTACTCCGTGTCATCTAGAGTTTAAATTTTGGCCTTTTCTATGACTAAATTTTTTAAAAATAGAGGTATTTACTTACAAAATTTTCCTTTTATTTCTATAAAAAAATTATATGCAACTTCAAATTCGATGTACCCCTAAATATAAAATTCAATAATGTAACCATAAACTATAGTATTCATCCAATGTTCAATCACTTGGGTCCATTCAGTGCCTAGGCTATGTAACCATTACAAATTTTATTTGTCACAACTCAAGGTAGATGGGTCCCTCAACAACATAGTCTACACTAAGGTGTAATCCTCATTATCTTTGTTATGAAATAAGGTGGAATCATCCTTATCCTCAGTATCAAAATAGATGGATACTCCTTTCACCTTAGTACCAATAAGGATGGACCCATACATCTCCACAATAACAACTGAGTTAGGCACCTCCTTCTCTTTAAAATCAATACAAAGGATATTCTAGTCAATGATACTTTTAGAAATAACTAGTATGATATAGAAATGATATCACATTTTTCAAGCTAATTAGTGGTTTGAGTCCCACTATGACTATAATTTTTACTTCATCTACTATAATTCTATCACTAAAAATATGTTAAAGAACTATGCCAAATATTTATAAAATATGTAAATATTTAAATTCAATTAAATTCATAGTGTTTGAAATCTCTCCAACATTAATCATATCTTAGATAAGTGTTATTTGAATAAAAATAAAAATACCCATTCATCTAAGTAGGATTATTCAAAATCATGAATGAAGTCTCCCAATGTTATAAAACTAGCTCTAGATTAAAAAAATTGTGTGTTTATTAGTCCAAATGACATTACCTTATAATAAAATGATCCCAATTTTATTAAAAAAGTCATTTTTGTTTGGTCTTTAGTTATGATGGGGATATGATGATATCTATTAAGATAATATTTGAATAAGTAAAATTCATTCCCTATGATATATTTAAGCACCTCATCAATGAAGCTCATTACAAAAGGGGTCATTGACACAATCATCACTTAAGTTCTCAATAATATATGTAGACTCATATATCCCCTGTATTTATAAGTTATACCACCATGATACTAACCCAATGTGACTTCTCAATTAGATATATTATGCTAGCTTCATAACACTAATCTATTTTTATGTTTACCTTAAATTTTTATATTGGGATTCAACCTATAGGGTCACCTTTTAATTGGGCATGCACACTCATTTAGTTCAATATGCATCTCACCCAAGGAAAGGTCTATGCCATTGATTTCCAATAATTTGGTAGGGAAAACATCTTCAAAATTTCACAACAATTTAAGTTCCTCTAAGATAAATTCTTGTGTATAATAATCACCAATGGTTGTTAATTTTGGTATTATCTTTGTACCAATGTTCTCATTTCTTTTTCACATTGGTTCTTGGTAAATTTTGCTTAGTTTAGTTTGAATGTAATCCATTAATTTCATTTTCCTAATTTATCTATTAAATTGAGATTTTAAAAATAATCCTCTTATTTATTTTCCATGTCCTTCCTCTCAAGTATCTCTATGTATTTTTTTTAGGTTCAAAAATCCTTTCAAATCTAAATCCTCCTCACTTTTAACATGACTAGAATCACTTGTACTATTATAGATTCTATTACAATATTTTGACATGAATTACTCTTTTTCATTCATACTATGATACTATTTTGTAGTTTTTTAAAACCTTTGCTTTGCTTCATCTTGAAATTTATCTTCCTTTGTATAATATATATCCTATTATTTCCCATGACATAGTAACACTTTCAATTTATATAGATTACTATACACCATCATATTTTCATCTTGAAATACAAAAGTTTGAAGAATTTTTTCCCATGTTTGTCTCTCTCATGAACCTCTGATTCTTATACTATGCCTTGGGTATAATAGCTAAGGTAAGTTTATAAGAATGCACCTAGTACCTATTCTTAATTTTCTATAATTTGTATTCCTCAACACTTTTATGGGTGTGAATATTTAGGCATTGGACCTATTGAAAGAATGGAAACTTATTTAAGATATAAGTTGTAATGTGAAATTATCCCATCTCATTTTTTACACTTCTTAACAGTGTATTATTTATACCCATGGACAATCCACTAACTAGATGCAACCTCTTTCAATTTAAAACTTAGAGCATGGACTCACATCACTATATTTGGGATATAATTCTACATCCTATGAAATAATCTTTGTCAAGATTTTTAATCAAGTTTTCCTTAGGGTGCTGAAGTCTAGTTCCCAACAAGCTTATGCACTATCATTTCATGAAAGACTAAACTCTTTCATGCTCACCCAAAGTTCACAATAATAAATTGGTTCCTATGGGTTATGTTGTGTAGTAACACACTTGTCATATAATGGTGTTTATTCATATATCTAATTATTGATTACAAAAAAAAAAAAATACATGACTGTGGACCTTGTTTTAACTATGTAAACAAATAAGAATATGAAAATAACTACCATGAGGTTCAAAGGATTGATTACACAAGATCATAAAATGCATATTCTATTCATTATAGTGAAATACAAACCATATATTAAAAATCTAAACATATTGATAACTCAATATTGAAACTATCTAATAATAGTATCACAATACCAAAACTTATAGTAACTTCCATAATTTTAATATTACCACAAGGAATCATTATAAAATATCAAATTTTAGCCATCCTTACACATATATACATAGGGGTATTTAGACTTGTTTTCCCTGACCAAGTAGTTATATTAATTATGACACTTAGGTGACTAGCCAATGATCTCTTGTAAATTGAGATTCATGGAAGTCATTTACTCATTTTATCCTAAGGACCTAGGCCTTTGTGTCCCTTAGATTATCATTCAATGTTATATCCTTATTGTTAAATATCATTCTTTATATAGGCTAGTGCAAAACTCATGTGATGATTAAACTCTAATTTATCATTGAGAATAACTTCTCAACCATTTCCTACTTCCCTCGTGCTCCCTAAGTCTTTTAATAATATACTAACTCCTTTACTCTTATGTCCTCCATTTTTATACTTATTCTTTGACTAGGTCTTCTTGCACAGTGATTTATACATCATTTTCCTCTCGTGCCAAGCTAGTTTTGCATCATGGTCTTCTTGAAACATGTTCCTTTCATGTCAAGTTAGTTATATACCATGCTCTTCCTGAACCATTCTCCTATCATGTTGAGATGGTTTCATGCCAAAAATCCAAATTACTTAGTCAAAATTTGAGGTCCAACATCAACCCACACTACATTCTTAGTCTATCCCAGACTAAGCACCAATTTTAGCCTCAGCTAGAAATTTAAGGCAAACTTCTTCAATTTACTTTTTAATGCCTTTTCGATGTGATAATGTGTCAACTAGATTTGATGCTATTTATTTGATTACCACCTTTATTATGATCCACACTTATAATATTTATAAATGATGTAGCATAGATGTAGATCAATTCAACACAATAGATATGGTGGACCAAGATTTCCAAATACTCAACATATGTAGAATATACTTAAGGTAAGGCAACACCAATAATTATCCTTTAGTAAGGAATAACTCCATAATGTCTTTTCAAGGGGACAACCTCCAATATCCTTTTACAATAGAAGACTCAATGATTACTTGATATCTTTACAATGATAATCATCTCCTTTATATAGACCTATAATGGATGAGTAACCTCTTAATCCTAATGTGGGTTGACCATTACCCAATGCACTAATTCCACAAGTTACTCCATTACTAGTATATTGGACCCATATAACTACTAAGGGGGATGTGAGCCACATGTTGGCATATCCATCAACCCATATACAATAATATATAATATCCCTAGGTATATAACATTACCTCCCTCTTTGACATGTTTCATCTTCAAAACATAAGAAGAAACTAAATAATGAGTATGCTTTAAATTATTGCACACTTATCTTCAATCTTGATCTTTGAGCCACCCATATGTTATATTAGTAGGTGATAGCTCTAAATGTATGTTCCTTTGATTATTTTCATAATCATAACTATACTACTTTGGTGTCCATGCATAACTATTTCTCTTTTAATTCTATATACCATACTTCACTGTGCTACTCTGATTCCATCAATAACCATAGTAGGTATTCTTCCATGCATAATCAAAGTGATTTCCCCATTCATTCCATGTTCCATAGACTGTTGCATTTTTCTAACCATAGTAATTCTTCTTTGGCTTCTATGTATAGCCATAATGATTAGAATTTTTATTTCCTTTATATCTAAAATGATTATTATTATGACATTCCCTCATCTGGCTCCATGATTATTTCCTCTCATGATGATGTAGGTGTCTACACACCTCAAATTTTTCCACCTTATCTTATACCACTTCCACTTTTTCCTTCTTTGTCTCTCGAGTAGATGAATTTTTCATTTTTGATTATAGTATGTCTTTATCTAAATCTTCCTCATGCTCTTCATCACTTGTTTCAATCTCATCCTCATGATCTTCCTTGCCTGTTATTGGTAACTTTCCTAATTTGATATCTTGTAAAGTGACTTTTTTTCCTAACTTCATAAACTTTTTCTGAACATTAATATTAAATTTTCCCAAAGTCTCTAACCATGGATATCCAAAAACTATAGCCATATCATCCATATCCCAAGCATAAAAATCTGAATGCAAAAATTATTTTTCCATAATGAGCTTCAAATATTCAGACATTGAAATATTCTTATCCTCTACTTAAACCTCCTTGATATTATTTTCTTGAACATGTAGATGCTTAGTCACATTCATGTTTATGAAGTTATACTTATTGGTAGGGTTTATGGACATAACAGCCTTATTCTTTTGAATGCATCCATGAAATTGAAAAATTGACTCAGATTTATTTAGAGCCAAATTATTTAAACCCTTATCTTCTTCTTCATTTTTTGCTTATTTTTATTCTTCTTCTACTTCTTCTTTTTCTACTTCTTCTTTTATAGCCTTATGATCTAAGAAGATCGATTTTATTTCTTTCCATGAAGAAAACCTTTCTGTAAAGCTCAAGTAATCAAACTAATGTAGTGTAGGCCCAAATAAAAAGGGAATTAATAATTTTTGCCCAATTTTTTAAAAAAAATGATTCTCCAAAAGGACCCACCATTCTCTAGCATCAATATCTTCTTCCCCTATTTTTTTTTGAAACTTCATGATTCATAAATAAAAAGTAGGGTTTGTGAAACCTAAAAATGTCAATAACTCATTCAAATGATATCAAAACTATCCAAATTTTTTACTATAGCTTCCTCCTATTATATTTTAACTTTAGAAAAACATTTGTGAAAAAATTCCACAAATTATGAACTATATAGTGAATATAAAAAAAAATACTAAAATGATAATAACTCACTCAAAATAATTCTAAAAATTCTAAAATTGTTAGTGTGTTTCTTTTGTAGTTTCTTATATCTTCATTAAAAAATTTGAAAGTAAAATCCTTATATTTTGAAAGATATATCCAAATTAGTAAAAAAAAATAAAAAAACAATAACACCCAAAAATCTAATAAAAAAACCTCAATTTTTTTAATGTCTTCCTTAAAATATTAACTATATGTAGTAAAATAATTATGTAGAAATTAGAAACTAATCAAAATATATTGATGATTCCACAAAACTAGGATTTTGCCACCCACAAATTGCCCAAATCAAAGCTCTGATACCACTAAAAATGTCAAAATATTCAATTTATGCATAATACCCTTAAGGTAAGGTAACACCAATAATAATCCTTTAGGAAGGAATAACTCCACAATGTCTCTTCGAGGGGACAACCTCCAATATCCTCTTACAATAGAAGACTCAATGCTTACTTGATCTTTTTACAATGATAATCATCTCCTTTATATAGACCTATAATGGATGGGTAACCTCCTAATCCTCATATAAGTTGACCATTACCCAATGCACTAATTCCACAAGTTACTCCATTACTAATATACTGAACCCATATAACTACTAAGGGGGATGTGTGCCACATTTTAACATCTCCATGAACCCATATACAATAATATATCATATCCCTAGGTACATAACAAACTTCAATTTTTATGTCTCCTCAAGTTGATTGGGACACTCAATTGACTTATTGATCAATTACTCAATGTATGTGGAAGTATCCTTTGGGACTTATTCAAGTGTAGTGACCTCATTTACAACATGTCCTTGAAGAGCTATAAAGTTGGAATTTATTTTTTATCAATTTGTGTTTATTATCTCTTTTATGGTGACAACATCCTTAAATTCCTTAACATGCTTGGTACAATATTTTATTAATAGGGATACATGCACTAACTACTACCATTGAGACTCCTCAACCTAGAGTCGGGCCTCTAAAATTTTAATAGGCCATGCTAATTTCTCAAAGAAAAATTCTAGGATGGGGATCACTTCTACAATCCTTTAGATGGAATGTATAAAAACTTCCACTAATTCTATAAACTATTCATTCACCCATAATGTTTCATTTTTTATTTCAAGCTATTCCTTACATTACTTCAACAAGATATTTATAAGGGTCTCTAATTTATCCACAACTTCTCCCTCTAAAGAGACCCCATTCACTAATGTTGGTTCCTGGCCCAAAATAGTTTTACATAAATTTAAATTTTTTTACTTTGGTTTCTGTGGATTCTTATATTTATTTCTTTATAATATCCCTTCCTCTTTAAGTTCCTTCTAAGAGGTAACTTATGTATCATACATCTTCACCACCTAGCCATGTTTTCATTCTACAATATGCACATCAAAATCTTAAAGTACATTTTGTCACATGACATCAAACACATTTTTTTTATTAAAAATGATTTACCAATATAAGCATCAAAAATTCCAAAATAAATACATAGTACCATGCAGATCAAAGAGAATAGGTGGAGCATCACCCACCAGTAATCTAAATAAATAATAGTTCAATATAAAAATAGCTCTAAAGAGGTAGCCCAAAAAAATTAAAACTAGAGAAAAAAGTAATAGCAAATTGAAAGGTGCCAACTAGGTATCCAATCAAATAGAGTAATCAATTCAACCAAATACTATTGTCAACTAGAGGAAAAAGATATAAGTTTAGTAGGAGAAAACATAAGGCTACCCAAAGGTGGTAAAAGCATAGCTACAAGTCTAGCACCTTGTTACAAGTAGCGCCATCCCCATCATGGCTAGCATCAAAAGTAGATAAGGAATTCCCTTATGAGGATCATTTATCACTCACATTCCCCCTCATCTGATGTCCAAGAAGCATCTAAACTAGGCAGTGATCAACTTGGTCCAAAAGGCCTTTCATATTATTATGTCTAAAAAATTCTAATACATCTTCCACATCCTCTGAGCTACCACCCTTAATCATCTTCTCCAACATATCAAAGAAGGTACTTATATTGTCGTCAATATATTACCAACTTTTTACCTATGTTCCCTAGAGAGGAGCATCAGGAAAGGGAGTCTAGGATGAGGGGCCATCCAATACATTTTCCTCACTAGATTTAGGACATATTTTTAGGTCAAATTATTTGGAAATTTCCTTGGCCTCCTTGATGAGGTACCCATCATTTTCTTCATTGTAGAGATCTTGAATGACACTTTCATTCATTGCTACCCACTCACCAATACCATTTTTATCAAATTCAGAAAGAGTGATCCATTCCTTCATAGGATTATCTACCTAGTCAAAGTACGAATCCTTGATGTATTCCCATTTTAACTTAGAAACCTTAACCTCTATAGTCATCAAGTGGGAGATAGCCTAGTTTGGGTGTGGGTTCAATCTCAGGGATTTTCTTGTGTCAAGTAGATAATCTCAAGTCACTTAAGTAGCCCCATTTTTAGGAATATTTCAAGTTGATCCTATGGAATCTTCAATTAAATAAAAATTTGTAAGGAAAAAAGACTAATAATGACTTTAAATGTGAAATCAGTAAGAACTCTAGCCTTACCTTGAAACACCTCTAGGTTCCTTTATTTCCACAAAAACCAAATAATTTAAGTAGAAAAAATAAGCCAAAATTTATGAAAAAAAGGATGAACTTTAACTATGGGGAAAGCATAACCATAATTAATATTTAACCATCCAAGCTCATATCCCAAAATAAAGTTCCAAGGTTTAAGACATTTCGCCATAGGTTAGATGCAAATAGGTAGGAATAGAATAAATGTTCAAATGATTCAAAATCACTACAAAAATCATAAAGAGGATTAGAAAAACCATAATTACTCAAAACAACACCCATTGATAGTTTTTATACAAAAGTAACCAATGGAAACATGACTTCTTAGGCTCAAGATAAGAGGACCAGATAACCACAAACTTAAAAGACCACACATGCAAGGGATCAAACATAGACCAAATATGAGTGAGGGTAAGGTAGGGGACATTAGAAAATGAAATCATCTTATAAAACATCTATGTTGAGTATTTGAGTAGAGGTGGGCCTTTTTTCCACTTCACACTACCCTAGAATTCATCCTCATCCTCCATAAAGCAACTTTGTTATACCCTTTAAGAGATATTTGAAGCAGGGTGAACAATCTTTTTTGGGATTCCATGAACTAAAATTTGGTTTTGAGCTTTGACCATGAGGCCCATTACCCATGAATGAAGAGATCCTTCAATCTTCTCAAACCTTTAGTATACTAGTCAAAGGTTGAACATCCCTTGGTGAGAACCAGAGGAGTCATGTTGACACTCAAGTTCCACCAAATAAATCGATAACCTCGACATGTAGTCCCATACCAATTAAAAACCTATGTTGACATAATTAATGGCTTGGAAAATTCCCATGAATTCCATATGGATGAAAAAATCATAGAACCAACCACTTTAGTAGAGAAATATTTAAAAATAATATCATCAATATGTAATCCCTTCCAAATTGGCTTCTCTTCAGGAAATCCTCACATGATATTATGCCTTGCCAAAACTTTCCAAGGCTCATTCCCAATTGAAGCTCTAATAATCCATTTCCTAGCCAAGGTTATCCCCTATATCTAAAGTTCCTTTACCCCCAATCCTCTAATGTTTTTATGTTTCAAGTAGAACTACCATGAGACTGCATGTCTTTTCTTTCCCCCTTTCCATTCAACCACAAGAAATATATTATGATTTTATGAAGCATGTTGGCTTGTGTTTTTATAAATAACCAACATGAGGCATAGTAAATGCTATAGGAAAATAACACCTTTTTTAAAATTTGGATTTTTCTTAGAAGTGAGAACAAGTGGCCTTGCCATTTATAAATTTTCTTATTGATTTTATCAAATATCCAATCCCACATCTTGAATGAAGGGATAAGTCAAATGGGATCCCCATATATATAACCATCTTATCAAGTCCTTTCCAAGTCTAACCAAAATTGGTCAACCAATCTGGTGGTTATTCCTTCCACCCTATAATGAATTATTTATGCATTAAAACTTTGGACCCCAAGGTAGAACAATAAATATTAAGCCTTTTTGCAACTTGTTCAATGTTACTCTATTTTAGGGTAACAAAAATAGAAGTGTCATTTCCAAAAGAAACATTAATAAGAGATTCCTTATTTGGGAACAAAATACCTTTAATCAGAGGTCCAATGTTTGAGAATCTAAGGAAGAATGTAGATCCTCTACAGCTAATACAAATAGTGATGGAGCTAATGGAAAAATTTTCCTTATGGAATGTTGAAGGATATTGAAGTTTACAAGTTAAAAATTAACTTTAATGACTATTAAAGCATCCTTGAAAAGGACATTAATCATTCTACAAAATCTATCTTAGAACCCAAAATCTCTCAGCATTCTTTAAATGAATGGCCACTTAATTCTATCATATTCTTTCTCAAAATCAAGAAAGATCATTCTAACCTCTTGGTTTGAGTCTTTTTCCCAATACATGCCTTCTTAGCTAGTGATGAGATTATATAGAATGTATCCTCCTTCAACAAATCTAGTCTATGTTTCTGAGACAACATAGGGAAGGATTGAGGAGACCCCCCTTTCTAAAATTTTCACTAATATCTTGTAAGAGACATTAAGAAGGGTAATTTATCTCCAATTATTAACTAAAGATAGTTTACCATCCTTTAGTATAACCTTGATCACCCCTTGATTTATGTCTGGGCCAAGAGTACCACCAAAAAATGTCTCATTAAAAACTTCAAAACATTCTTTGGAAATCCAATCCTTGTTGATTTTATAGAATTCAAAAAGGAATCCATCCATCCCTAGAGCCTTATCATCTTTTAATAAGTCAATAGTGTTGTTTACTTCATCAAGTGCGATGACAGCTTCCAAATAGGAGGCTTGAGTTTGTGAGAGTTTCCTAGGGATAAAAGCCTTGCATAAGGCTCTATTTTGTTTAATAAATTTACTTGATCCATCAGATCAAAAAAGGCTACAATAGAAATTAAAGAAAGCCCCTTTTATATTATTAGCATCTTGAACATTTAGCCCATTTACTTTAGTTTCCTTAATATAGATTTTAGAACGTTTAATTCATAGGAATTTGAAGAAAAATTTAGGGCCTCTATCACTAAGCTTTATCCATGTAAGCATGGATCAGATCTATGCCTCTTTAGAAATGTATTTCTAAACCTAGTGAATGTGGTGCTTCAAAGAATTGAGTTCTTTAAGAACCCCATTTGTTGGATGAAGCTACAATAAGCCTTCTTCTTAGATAATATTTTCTTGAGTATCCATAGCAAATTTTTTGTGATTCTTAACTTTACTCTGACCATAGGTTCTTGTAAAGTTTTTGGTGGTAATCATACTAGAGTTCTAGAGATCAATTTTTGAATTGTAAGTGTAGATAGCTTTTCCAACACTCCAAAACACTTGCGTACCTTTTCTACACAACTTATCTAAAAGATGTGATATATTAAATTTATAAATCCATTTGAAGTTATAAAAATCCTTCTTCTCATCCCTAATTAGTGATAAAGTCATTTTAATAGGGTGGTGATCTGACATAGTATAGGGTAGCATAGTTACAACTTTACCACTCAAGACTACATCAATCGCTAAAGGCTTAGTGTTTAAGTAGAATTTATCTAGACTTGAATACAACCTCCTATTATTACTCTAATTATTTCACCAAGTATACCATATGCCTCTATTACAACTCTTCCCTTTTAGGAGAGGATCTTCAATTTAGTTTATTCCTTCGAACTTGGACAAAAAAATATCTCATTACCCTTCCATGAAAGGTGATCCCTTCTAATTTTATCCTCTTTATCCTCCACCATGTTGAATTCACCACCAAAAATCTAGGGAACATTTTAAAGATTAGTAGCTAACCAATTCCATAGGTCAGAACATTCCCTATAATCATTTGGAGAATAAATATTACATAATCTCATAGTCTAATTTTGGTATTTTATCAAATCCTAGATATCACTGTTACATGGAGAACTACCATGGTTAATAATGCATTCTTTACACATGGGGTTAACTAAGATAGAGGCCCCTTTTTACCTTTAACATGATTAGAAGATAATTGAGGAGCATTGGGATAGATAAAATTCAAAACCATAGCTAGTTGTGTGCTAATAGCCTTAACTTATTGCAAGAAAATAAAGTCAAGATTATCCCTTGAGAGTATAAACTATCTTACCACCAATTATATATATATATATATATATATATATATATATATATATATATATATATATTATAACCCTCTAACATTCTAACTAATAATATACATGAAAAATAATGAGGAAGTTGTAGAGGTCAATTTAATTGACCATGGGGCTTGACCCCACCATTATACAACCTGGTGAAGTAGTCCAAGACTTTATTCTCCTTACTTTTTTCTTATAAGGGGGTTCTTGAAAGTTATGTTGTCCCTCCTTACTCTATTTTCTCATTGATCATGGTGTGCTCATTTTGGGTTAGATTGATGTTTGTTTTAAGCCTTTTTCCACTTCTTTTGGAGAACCAATTGTCCACCCCTACATGGGACATGTTTTCAACTAGAACTCCATCTATAATCTCTACCACATTGATTTAGGACCCTATCACTTCTTTCTCTAGGGAAATAGCCATAAATATAGCAATGTTAAAAAACTTATCAAAAGTAATTATAGTAGAATCATTTGTTGAGATAATGTTTACTTTAGGGGCCTAATTAAGGATTACCACATATTATTAAAAATAATGATCCTTGAAGGGTTTCTGCTCCAAAAGAGCATCATCCAAGTCTTCAAGGAGGAAATCAACTAGATCAGGTGGGGTGTTTTCACCCATAGTCTATAGAGTATCCTAAAACTAAGAGTTAACAAGAGGGCCTTTTATGCCACACTCTTCTCTAGCACTAGGTTCAAGCATGTTAGTAGCCTCATTAGTGGATGAACTATCTTTCAATGGTACACTAGAGAATAGATGATTCTCAAACACCTAAAATTTATTTAAGGTAGTCTCATCTTTTGTATTAGCCTTTTCTTGTTGTGTACTTGATAAATTATTTTTACTAGCTAACAGACTATAGTTCTTCCTAAGGCAGCCATCTTTTTTACAAAACAAATAAGCATTAAAACCACCCAGATCTTTGAGGGCACAAGTGTGAGACTTCCCTTTTATTTTTAAATTAAGGGTTTCTAGGAAAAAATCCAAGGGTTCTAGTGATATCAAAACCCTATCATTCATATGAGTAAGTGAAATTATAATATCCTCTATCTTCAACACTTCATCAAGGGGTTTTAGTGCTTGTAGGAGACCAAAGGATGGCCTTAAAATTTAACTAACCAACATTCCACAAGGGCTTGTTGATATCCATGTGATGTATATTGGAGTTTTAAAATAAGATCATGAAGATCCCTATCTATAGAATACTATAAAAAGTAATATACAAACCCAATTTTTTTCCCCACACCAAGTTTAACCAATTATCAAAAAATTCCTAGATGGGAGAGCATTTTTGTTTAAAAATAAAAAATAAAAAAATCATAACATTTTAAATTCTAGTTTCCTCTTGCTAAAGGTCAAGTTATATGGAAACATTTGGAGTGATATTCAAGGTTTTAGAGTAGATAGAGGACTTACCAAATTGGCCCTCCCTACACTAGTACTCACCATTATCTTTCCTACTCACCATGAACTCCACTCCTTCTGAATGCCTAGCCACTTCTTCCAACCATAAGACTTTACTAAAGAGTCATTTTGAAGGTCTAGATGCTTTAGTTTCCACCTGAGTTAAGCAATGGTCACTACTTGAATTAAATTTTCCCTTATCACACCTCTCAACATTATTTTCTTCATTAAAAATAACATGCTTCTCCCTCTATACATGCTCACTACCATCAAATCAGAGATTTTCCATACCTTCCAATTACTAAATACATGCCTTTTATCAATTCTAAATGTTATGGGATCAAAGGCCAAGGAAAGGATGCACGTGCCAAAAATATGGTTCAACAAAGGTAGCATAGACAACCATAAAGATAACACAAAAAATAGCAGACAAATCACAAAACAAAAACAAATAAACACAAAACAAAATTTGAGACTACTCTAGCATAAACAAAGATAGAAAAATAGGAACCAATGAAGAAAAAGTGACTAAGGTGAGCTCCAAGGAGAAATATTGAGGTAAAACTAATGGAGGATGACTCTTAGTCTCCCCATTGTAAATTTCTAAGCTTCCCCTTTTTGTTTCTCCTCAAGGCTATTTTCAAAAATGAGGTGCTAGTTTGTAAAGTAGAGAGATATTGGGGATCAATCCAGCTTGAAGTGGGTAGAATTATTGCATTAGAATCTAAAATTAGGTTATCCAAAGGTATTTTCAAATGACATTCTTCATTGCACATGTCTAATAAAAATGACATCTAATTCCTAGTGTCAATAGTTATATCCTCCAGATGAAAATGGGAATATAAGTAGAGTAACCTATCTATAATGCCCATTTGGTATTATATGCATAAGTTGGTGGTTGGATCAAATAAACATGGTTGAATTTTAGAGTCAATCAGTTACTTCCCTTTGAGGGGATCTTATTTAAAGATCTCAACATTTATATCTAGGGATAATGAAGTGTTGTTGATGTCTATGAAACTGATTCATTATATGTCAAAACCATCTCTCTCTTCACCAAGTGGATTTTACACATCCAACTATGAATTTTCAAGGGTGTTCTCATCCTTTTATACTAAGGAGATTGTCTTTTATGAGTCTAACTCCTCCAATTATTCCTTATGACCCTCAATCTCTTCTTCATCTAATGGATTAATTTGTGGTGATGGGGTTGAATCCTTTAGTTGGGATTATAGTGTATCTTGTTTGGGTGAATTATTCAGTAGTGACACCCTTAGTGGGGATGACCTTGGTGGTGGTGCCTAGGCTATCCTTTACCTTTTTTGTGGTTTTAGCCATGAACTTGTGTTTTGCCTGACTCACTTCTTATTATCTAATGCTGGTACTAAAGGAAGCTTATCTCTGAAATGATCTACACCTCCTGAATATTTCTTCTTTGGACATAAAATATAGAAAATATTATGAATAGTTTCCTCAACCATAATATACTTAACCTTGATGTTAGTTTACTTAGTCTCATGTTTTTCTCTACATGTGTTCTTTCCAAGATAGAAATACATCTTTAGAGAGTGTGAATATTTGATTCAATTTGTTCTACTTTAAGTTTGATGTCATATGAATCATATATGTGTTTAATCAAGTTTAAAAAGTACCAAATTATGAAGTCATAAGGTAGCATTAATAAAGCCAAAAGCTCTCTAAAGGGGGCCATCTTGATACAAAACAAATAAAATGTTATTTAACAAATAATTTTGCTTGTTTTCCAACTTAGATGGGCAAGTCCTTAGGAATGTTCCATTCATTTCCAAAGGATTCCTTCATTCCATCATACCATGACTTCATCTTGATCTTGAAAGTCAGAGTGATATAACTAGGGCATGAGAATGCCTTGTAGTGCTCTATTGGGGACTTATGCTCTGGTGGGTAGAACCATTTGTTCTTTAAATGTGTAATCAAGTTCACCAATTTCATAAAACACCATTAATAAAATAAATACCCCCATAGGAACCTATGGATATGTATTTGATGGGTCCTCTCCACATCTACTATGTTTTTGTTGTAAAACTACATTACATAATTGTACTTTTGCCCCTCAATTACCTAGTGGGTGATATATAGGTGAGCCATGTTTACCTCTTCCATCGATCAGTGCCACCAATATTGTTCATAATAATGTGAACTATGACTTGGAGGGTGGGGTATTGTAATTTTTTAATGTGAATGGCATGGCCTTGCTTTCTATACCTATCATCATGGCAATCTTATTTATCTCTAAGTCCTCTAAATCAAATTCAACATCCACACTAAAGCATTACAACCTTGACACCTTAATTTATCTTTCAATTTTAATCTTCATGTGACACCCAAAAAATTATATATAGTCTTCATGGATGTGTGAAAGAAAAAATTTTATTTCTTCCACTAGTTTTCCAAAATATGGAAGGTTAAATAGCTGGAAAATCCCTACAGAGTCTAAGGTATTGAATATTTTTAAGTCATACACAAATTCACTCCTAGTGTTTTGGCACTCAACCTCATTTCTAATTTGGTGGTGGTTATAGTCAAAATGGTATATGTGGGAAATTTTGATACCCAATTTTATATTCATAGCACCATTTTTAGGTAGTAAATATCCTATATCATAAAAGGTAAATGTGGAGGTATTTGGGCCTTCTTCTTAGTCTATCATGCCATTCCTAATTCTTTTCCTTCTATGTGATCCCTTTATTCCTTAGGTGTTTTTTCTATGATCAATAATTCCCCCCCCAAACATGTAGCTCATATTATTTTGAATGTTTTTATTAATTTTAGGTTTAGTATCATTGATTTCAAATAGGATTAGTAAGGTGAGAGTTGTATGGTGCCTATTGGGTCTACTTGATGGACTAATTATTAAGCATGGATATGGTTTGTAGAGGAATGACAATGATGAGATGGAGGCACATAGGTATAATAAGATATATGTCATTAATTGATAATTCATATGATGTGTTTATGCACTCAAGAGAGTGCCAAAGTGATCTAAGAGGGAAAGTCTTTATTGATGGTCTATAACTAGACCTTGCTCTAGACTCTACCTAACCCAATGAAGTTATATGAGATGATGCCAAGGTTTTAGAAGGATTATAAGTAGTGTGTGAGCACATGAGAGGTTTTATAAGAGTTTATATGAGGTATTTAGATCATATATATTGGTGATAGGTCATACTCCATATCTAAAATGACTTGTAACTGAAGGTTTAGTGTCCCAAGACACCTAGTGAGACCAAATGGAGAATGAAGATCAAATTCCAATGTAATATTTGTCATGTGATAATGGTTTGAGTATGGTACATTTTTTTAATCATATGGACCAAATTTTAGGTCACATATTGAAGGATAATACAAGACATCATGTTTTGAGGTCTCTTATGCATGAAAAATGAATAAATGAGAACCCGAAAAGAAAGTTTAGATGCTCATTGACACATGTAAACTTTCCATGGTGTATTAATAATTTATGTAGAGATTAAAAAGTGTCATAATAAGTATTTAAAATTATTATTTTTTCATTTTATGGATAATATTGTATGAACAAATGTTAAGGAGGTTAACTGGTCTAAAACCCTCTCAAAATCCTCTTAATGACCTGATTGGAGAAACCTTGTTGTAAAGTGACCATAATGGTTTGTTTGATAAATTTTGATGATTTTATGTGGTATAATACTCCTATATTAATCTATATGTGGTATTGGTGTGTTAGGACTATGAGTAGAAGCTATTAAAAAATGTTTGTTTCTAAAGAAGTTGATTCTATAGGTAGGGTTGACTAGGTGAATGCATGAAAGTGGATGGAGGTTGAAGGTGAATAATTTTTATTAATTTACATGGTGTTATTTTGTAAATTTAAATATTCTATTTAAACCATTTTGATCACCCAAGTTAACCTATCACTAAAATGGCTAATAGTGAAAATAGTGAGAAAAATCAGTGAAAGTGAGAAAGGGTTTAGGGATGAGTTTCAGATGATTAAGAATGGATCCAATTGATTTATGTAATTTTAAATACCTATACCTATTTTCCATGTTATTTATATTATTTTTATTTCATTTTAAATGATGAAAATTATGCTCTCAAGATGGCTTGTCTGTGTGAGTGAAGACAATGAAAGAATGAAATTCAAAATTTGATTAGCTTGTTATATATATGCTATCTGACCCCTATAAATATGTGATTAAATTTGATATAATGTTGTATTAGGATCATAAAAAAATATTTTAAGTTTAATTATGTGTCTTTATATGTGGTTTAAGTCATGGTCACCATGACTGGTGCCTAAGGCATAAAAGACAACTTTTGGTTTGCTAAGTGAAGTGAGATATGTGAAACCTTATGAAAAGAGACAATGTATAAAATAAATTTTTTTTTAATGTTTTATAGTATTTATATTACATATTCATTATTTATTTAATTTATATATATAGGTTAGGATTTATAATGTGGAATCCAAAATGACTTGTCTAGCTATGTTAAGATAGTAAGAGATTAACCTGTGAGATTGGTCTATAAGACCAATGATTGTCTCTAGATTTTGATATATATTAATTGGATAATATATATATATATATATATATATATAATATAAACTATTAATATTAATAATATGTCATTAAATTTTCATTTCAAGTACTAATTACAAATTTCTTCATGGCTATGTTTTTGGAGGCTACAGGCAATTTGAGTAGTCACTTTGTAGAGATAAATTGGAAATGTTTTGGATAGAGTTGAAGAATCACATGAATTATAAGATGTTAATGAGGTATAAAATGTTATTAATAATTATTTTATAATATTTTTTTTACCCTATTATATTTTGGATATTCAAGAGTTCTTGACTATACATTGACTATGTTTGACTGTTCTGAGTGGTCATGTAACAAAAAAGTTCTTGAGGCCTATTGGCCTATGTGGTGATGTCCAATATCCATGGTGATGTTTTTCAGGTAATGGAGTATATATTAATTTAATTTTTTTACTGGTTTATTTTATAAATTTTAATATATAATTCATCAATGTTTGATAGACTTTTTGTCAATGAGAAGGCCTAAAAGGTGAGTAAGCCTAATTGGTGGGTCCAAGTAGTAAAATGGGCCAAATGGAGTTGGGGAAAAAAATTGAAATTATATTGGTTATATTGGATTAATTTATTAATTCTTTTTTTAAGGCTAAAATTTTTCCAAGTGTAAGGTGTGCCTTAGAGAAGGTTCTAATTCCTTTAGGTCTCTATTAAGCCTAATAGGGTTTTAGTATCTATGAGTGATGACCGAGTTATGAAGTATTTTTTTATTTTTATAAAAATGTATTAGGACATAATTAAATTTTAAATAAATTATGGAAAGGCTCATGGAAAACCAATATGGGTGAGATCAAGTGAATGATATAAAGGCAAGGCCTAATTAGCCTATTTAGACGAGTGAGAGGATAATGGAATTAAGTGAATAATATGAGCTCTTAAATGAGTATAAATAGGTAATTAATAAACATTATAGAGATAATAGGATCATATATGTTTGTCTAACATATTATAAGTAGGTTTATGATAAATTCAATGGTTGTAATGATCCTAGAAGAGGCATCTTGAGTGAGTGAGACTAGAAGGCTATTTGAGTGAGATTGAAGGGTAACAAATGGAAAAAAGGAGGTCATCATTAGTTGATTTAGAAAGAGGTGTTCTAAGGTGATTATATATAAAAAGTGACCTATTTTGTGTTGAGTTACCTAAGTGGTTGGATCTTCCTTACAAGATAAATCTTGCAGAAGACTAGTTGAGTGGGTGTTTAACTAGGTAAGGGTTGGGGCTCCTCGTGAAGTTGGTGCTTCACTAAAATTTGGATATTCAAATTATAGGATAGTATTCCATGTGAATGGTTCAATGGGTTTTATCCCCTAATATTTTTTCCCACATATCTCTTGTGTTCTCTTGTGATATGATTTTGTAGTTGTTTGTTTATGCATTAGTATTTTATGTGAATGAATTATTCATAAAATGATGAATGGAATTGAATAGACTTTGTTAATCAATTAATTCACCCTCCTCCCTCTTAGTATATAATTCCAACATTTGGTATCAGATTAGTTCCTTTAGAGGAGGCTTGATAACCTAAATGTTATCTTAAGTTACATAAAGTGTGATGAGGATAATGTTCATCTTGTTTGAAGTAATGGTCTGTCAAAAAATGATGATACTTGCAAAGTTGTCTAAAGAGAAGAAAGAGGTCAATACGAGGCCTGATCAACACTTAAATAAAGGTGAGTTATGTGTTTCTATAGGAATTTATTCAAATCTTAAATAATTTTAAAATTATGATTTGGTAGCTTAGAAAGACTATGTAAAATCTAAGTCAAAATCAAACCCAAGATTGATAGTTTATAAGGACTTTGAAGACAAGTTGAGAGAAAGGTACATGTCAAGGCATCAAGGTGTCTTGTAGAATCTTGATTTAGGCCTTATAAAAAATGTATATTCAAACTTGTATCTCCGTGAAGTTACTATGAGTTTATCATCAAGTGAAGAGTTGAGTTGATTCTATGAAGTTGTTATAGATGAGAAAGAATATGTTGATAAGAGCTATTGGTGATACGAGTTATATTTGAACCTTCTTGTGAGATAAAGGTATATCCTTGTTTGTATTTTTATAATGGTTGAGAATATATACATTGACTTCTTCAAGAGTGCCTGAAGGTTAGTAAGAAAAAAGAGGATGCAAAATCCAATAAGAATTAGTTGATCTGTGTGCATGATAATATTATATATTCATCAAGTTTTGAAGGAATGGAATACTTGTCAAAGCACTAGACTTGATCTAAAAAGTTTGAGATAAAAGATGAAAAACATAAGAGAAAGAGAATTGGTATACAAGATCAATATGGTCATGAATAATGTATGACAAGTTATCTAAAGATGCATGGTCTTGAAATATTGGTGGCATCATAGAAGAAGCATGATGACATGTTGTAAGTACCATTACAAGTGATCTGAAGATGATTAGTATTCTATGTTTTATAAAAGATATCTTAGTTTGGAGATGGTACGTTGATCATCAATGTCAATGTCTTCAATAAAGGTATTTTATTATTATAAGAGATATGATTGTTTAAATCTATATTATCTATATTAAAAATGAAGTTAGGGATCTGACTTATATTTCTTGAGTATGTAAGAATTGAAGATTTGTCTATAAGACCAATGCCTTTGAAGGTATAAATTAGTGATCATATGATCCATGATATGAATTTTATGGAAAAAATAATATTTCAAGTTGGTTGAGCCCTAAAAGAGAGCAAAAAAGTTCTAAAGATGATCATTCCTATATCAGAACATGAATATGTTATAGGCCTAAGAGAAGGTCGGTGATTATGCCTTGATTGTGAAAGTTTATTATCTGGATATGCATCTAAGTATGTAATGATCTAAGAAGGTGATTGTATATTGTAATCATGATCAATGAGACAATGATAAAATAGCTTGAAGGTATTCTTGAGACCATAGAGGTCTACGCTTGAGAAACACAAAAAAACCATAAAAACCAAGTGAGTATAATATATCTATATATTTGGTTGCATTGAGTCTTTTCATATGAAGACAAATGAGATTTATGAATTTTAATGTGACATTAAGATCATATATTGCATATGAAAAAATTTTGGTAGAGGTCTATAGTAGAGAATGAGGTCTCATAGACCTATCTGGAAGTTTGAGACATGGATAGTGTTATGAGCTAATCTAAGCTATGATAGATTTTAATCCATGAAGATAATATGCTTGATGATATAAGGAAATTTTAGTGTTGTTCATGCCTATCTGAGATGTTTTTATTGGTTGAAAAAGTCGTTATAGAAAACAAGGTCTCACAGACCCAGTGAACAAAATATGATGAGAATATTATGATGAGTTGACTTGAATAAAGTGTTGATTTGTGAAATTTGTAAAGGACTAATATTAGACCAAGGATATTAGATGTAGAATTATGTAAATGGTTTCTAAGCTATAAAAAGTAACCATATGTTTATAATCTATGATGAATCATCATTAAAAGGCTTGAAGAAGATGAAAGCATCTGATTTTATATCTAGCTGGGTATAACATGATGAGAAGAAGTGAAGTTGATTGATGTTATGACGAGAATATGGAGTTTTTTTTCAAATCTAGTCGGTTAAGGTGACATGTTGAAGGTACCATGAGTTTATTCAAGCCCTAATGACTTTTAGGAGTCTATTTAAGACCTATGGAGTTCTGTTAGGGTAATAAAATGAGTTATATTTATTGTAAATAGTTGATTTGTGGTTTATAATAACATGATATAGATGAAGCATAAGAGTTAGGGGGAGATAAATTGAATGGAGTGAGAATTATGCATGGACAAATGGGGAACTTTCTTATTCAGTAAGTGGTCAGGTCCTAATATCAATCAACTATTTGTAGATGAATTTGTGAGAGTGTATATGACTTTTGTCATTAATGTCAAAGAGGGAGAGTGTCCTAATTGGGAGAGAGAGCCTTGATTGGAAGAGAGTCCTGTGTTTTTCCATCAATCAAGTTAAAAGTGTTAAGAGGCTTTTTTCCATAAATGAAAAAGGGGAAGATTGTTGAATTTTGTCATTGATGTCAGGTTTAGTATCATTGATGTCAAATAAGATCAGTAAGGTGAGAGTTGTATGGTGCTTAGTAGGTCTACTTGATGGACTAGTTCTTAAGCATGGATATGGTTTTTATAAGCATGAAAATGATGAGATGGAGGCACACAAGTATAATAATACATATAAAATTACTTAATCATTCATATGAGGTTTTGATGTACTCAAGAGAGTGCCAAAATGAGCCTTTGAGGGAAACTCTTTATTGATGGTCTGCATCTAGACCTTGCTCTATACTCTGCCTAAGCTAATGAAGTGTTATGAGATGATGCCAAGGTTTATTAAGGATTAAAATTAGTGTGTGATAAAATTATAAGTTTTATAATAGTGTATATGATGTGTTTAGAGCATTTACAATGGTGAGAGGGTCATACTCTAGACTTAAAGTGACTTACAACTAAAGGTCAAGTGTGCCAAGACACTTAGTGAGACTAAATAGAGGATGAGGATCAAATTCCAAGGTAAGAGTACTCATGTGAGAATTTTTTGAGGCATGGTACATTTTTTAAAGCTTTTGGACCATGTTTGAGGTCATGGATTGAAGGAGAAGAAAATAAACCATGTTTTGAGGTCTCTTGTGCATGCAAAATGAAAATATGAGAACCCAAAAAGAAAGCTTAGATGCTCATTGGCATGTGTAAACTTTTCATGGTGTCTTGAAACTCTTGGTAGAGATGGAAATGGGTCATAATAAGTATTTAAAAGAATCAATTTGACATCTAAGGGGCAATACTCCATGAACAAAAGTTAAGGAGGTTGAATGGTTTGAAATCTTCTTAAAACCCTCTTAATGACCCGATTGGATAAAACTTGTTGTAAAGTTCTTAGAATGGTTTATTTGATAAAATTTTATGATTTTATGTGGTATATGAATCCTATAGTAATATCTAGGTGGTAGTGGTGTGTCAAGACTTTGAGTGAAAGCTACATAAAAATGGTTGGTTTTCAAGAATTTGATGTTATAAGTAGGGTTGACTAGGTCAATGCATGCAAGTGGATGGAAGTTAAAGGTAAAGTATTTTTATTGATTTACACGGTGTTAATTTTAAAATATAAATCCTATGTGTGAATGATTTTTATCACCCAAGTTGACTTATTGCTAAAATGGCTAACTGTGAAAATAGTGAGAAAAACTAGTCAAAGTGAGAAAGGGTTTACAGATAATTTTTAGATGATTAGGAATGGATCAAATTTATTGAGGTAATTTTTAAATACATATACCTATTTTCCATGTTTTTTATATTATTTTTAGGTCATTTAAAATGATGAAAATAATGCCCTCAAGATGGCTTGTCTGTGTGAGTGAAGATAATAAAAGAATGAAGTTCAAAGTTTGATTAGTTTATTCCATATATGATATTTGACCTTTGTAAATGTGTGATTGAATTTTATATAAGTTTTTTTAAGGATAATACAAATGTATTATAAGTTTTAATAAGTATATCTACATGTGGTTTAATTCATGATGACCATGACTAGTGCCTAAGGTAGAAATGACAGCTTCAGGTTTGCCAAGTGAAGTGAAGTATGTGAGACCTTATAACAAGAGATAATGTATTAAATACACTTTTTTTTTTGTATGTAAATTACATATTAATTATTTATTTAAGGTAGAGAGATATGTTAATGAGTTGTGATGTGGAATCCAAAATGTCTTATCTAGCTATGTTAAGATAGTAAGAGAGTAACCCGAGAGATTGGCCTATAAGATTAATGATTGTCTCTAGAGTTTGATATCTATCAGGATAATGATATATATATATATATATATATATACCATAGATAAAATATTAATATGCATAATATTTCATTAAAGTTTCCTTTAAATTACTAATGATAAAGTTCTTCATGACTATGTTTTTGGAGGCTATAGGAAGTTTGAGTAGTCACTTTGTAGAGATAAGCTAGAGATGTTTTGGATAGATTTGATAAATACAATGAATTAAAATATATTAAAGAGGTGTCAAATTTTCATGATAATTCTTTGATAATATTCGTTTGACCCTATTCTAATTTCAAGAGTCAAGAGTTCTTGACTGTATTTTGACAATGTTTGACCGTTCTAAGTGATCATGTAACAAAAGAGTTCTTGAGGACTATTGGCATGTGTGGTGATGTTAAATGTACATTGTGATTTTTTTAGGTCATGGAGGATATATTATTTTAATTTTTTTAGTTTGTTATTTGCTAAAGTTGACTATATGCTTCAGATATGGTTGATAGACTTTTTGGTAGTGAGAAGGCATAAAAGGTGAGTGGGCCTAATTGGTGGGTCCAAGTAGTGAAATGGGAAAAATGGAGTTGAGGACCCAATGTGAACTTATCATGAGTCTATTAGAGTAATTTATGAAGTTTTTCATCCAGTTTTTAAATCTAAAATTGTTCCAAGTGTAAGGTGTGCCTTAGAGAAGGCCTAATTCCTTTAGGTCTATATTAGGCCTAGTAGGGTTTTGGTCTCTATGAGTGATGAATGAATTATAAAGTAATTGTTTCTTGTATGAAACGTGTATGAGGACATATTTAAAGGGTAAATAAAATATTTAAAGGTTCATGTCAAACCAAGATGGATGATATCAAGTGAGTGATATAAAGGTAAGGCCTAATTGGCCTATTGGGGTGAGTGAGAGGACAATGGACTTAAGTGAAGAAGAATAAATCTTTGAGGAGAAAAAGTACATCATTAAGGACAATTAGAGAGAGCATAGGATTAGACATGTTTTTGTAACATATTTTATATATATGGATGATAAGGTCAATGGACCTAATTAGCCTAAACAATTCATGATTATTCCCAAGATTTTTTTTGAATGCTTCAGTAATGGCATTGGCCTGGGGATGATATGGTTTTATCTTGTGATGGGAAATTATGAACTCAATGAATAATACATGGATAGTATCACTGAGTAAATTCATACCATGATGACTATTAGAACTTAATGGATTGAAAAAATGGGTTATAAATGTTCCCATATGAATTATGCAGTGATATATACAATACAATCCCTTATCAAGATGTCCTCAACCTAGCATGTGAGATAATCAATTGTTATTAAGATATAGGGGGAACCTATACATCATCCAACTAGGTTAATGGGGCTAAAAAAATTAATGGCCCATTTATCAAATGGTTATTGAGACAAAATAGGGCATAATGGCATGACATCATATTGATTTGGTTTTTTGATGCATTGGAAAATATCACACTATTTAACATATATCTTGGAATCTTGAAAAAGGGTAGGCCACCAAAGTCTAGATAAGAATAATTTATGCACAATAGCCTCGCCATCATAGTGTTTGTCAACAATTCATTTGGGAACATCATGGATTAACTTAGTACATTCATGTTTCATGACATATCATCAAAGTATTTAATCTTGTCCAAGCTTGTAGAGGTCACCTCTAATGAGTTGGAATGGTGTAGTATAGATAGCTAGTTTCTTTTTAGCTTGCAGACTCAAAAAATTTGTCACTGTGCTAGTAGTTAAGAAATATTGTATATCTTATAACTCTTTAGGAACACATGAAACATGAAATAGATGTACATTAGGTAGATCATCCTTAATAGAATGTATTGGTTCACCAAAATCAATTATAGAGAGATGGTTAGGACTGAAATTGGTCTTTCCTAGTTTTACTATCATAGAGAATTGTAATTCTTGGAAAAATACAATCCATTGGAAGATGTAGCCATGTAACATAGGTTTATTAAACATATATTTCAAATCTTCATAGTCTTTGTAGAATACAGTGAGTTTACAATGGGTACTATTGATATTTTGTAAAGCATAAGACATGGAAAGTGATTTGTGGTCTATCGTGGTGTAATTTCTCTTAGTCGGTTTTTTCCTACTAACAAAATAGATGGGGTGATCAATGAGACCTTAACTAGGTTGTACAAGGATCATACTAATGTCCATTCCATAAGCATCAACATGGACATGGAATGGTTTAGTCCAATCAAGGAACTAGAGAATTGGTGTAGTGATAATCTCATCCTTTAAGGACTCAAAGGCTTTTTGGCAAGAGAGGGTCCAAATAAAGTATTTATTATGTTTAAAGAGTTACTCTAATGGCATGACAATCCTTTCAAAATCTTAGATAAATTTTTGATATTATCTTGTATGACCTAGAAAAGTGCAAACCATAGGCTGGGATGTTGGTTCTAGTAGATGAAGAATGATAGCTACCTTGGTGGGGTCTACTAGAAGTCCATCTTGGTAGATAACGTGACCAAGAAGAACATCAAATGGTGTATAAAAAAGATATTTATTTAGATTTAGTGAAATTTGAAGCACTTGATAATGTTCAAGTATAAGACTTAGATTAATACAATGATCTTTCACCAAGCCATAAATTATCTAGTCATCTAAATAAACCTAAAGGAATTTATGGATGAAGTATTTAAAATCCTCAATGGCTATATGAGAGAATACAAAAGGGGAATTTTTCAACCTAAACAACATGATAGTATATGAGAAAGATCCCCATTTAATAGTAAATTTAGTCTTAGGTAAATCCTTCATAGTGATCTAGACCTGATGATACCCATAGAATCCATCTATGAAAGTGTAAATTTCACACCCTATGACACCTTCAAGGATTTATTCTATGAATGGCTTTGGAAAAGGATTAGTAACATAGGATGCATTAAGTGTTTATTAGTCAACACAAATTCTAATGTATCCATACTTTTTTATACTTATTTCTATGGGTTTAACCACTCAAATTCATCAATTGGTGTTATCACTCCATTGTGTAGCATACTATCAATTTCCTCTTTCACCCATGCCCATAAATTTAAATTCATCCTATATGGTTATTTCCCATCTAGTCAAGCAACTTTAACCATTTTGATATGCATTTTTCCTAAGAATGGATGAACACCTGTAATTCCATTATAATTCCTTGGAAAAACATCTTGGTACTCTTTTAGTAACTCAAATATTTTTGAAAACTCTATAGTGGACTAATAGTTACCCACAATAGATATATTTGGTTCTTCCTCTATGTCAATGTTAAATTGGATGGTTTGGATAGATTCCAAGTTGGGTTGTTAGCATCAGGACCAATATCATGAATAGTTTGAGTACCATAGTCTATAGAGACATCTAGATGATTTCTCAATGGGTCAAGTAGTTTGGACCCTTCACTTCATCAAAATGAAACACTATTTTTTGCTTCCCTTTGTGAATATCTTCATATCATGCCTAATTAAGGATAGATTCTAGTGTGGGGATGGAATACATAGATGGATCATTGAATATAACCAAACCTTCTTTTAGTATACCATGTATATGTCATAACTGATCTTTGATAAGACTAGGGTCACTAATAACTACTTGACACATGAATTGGATTGTAAGGTGAAAGTACCTCATTGGGTATGAGTAAGATAACATTGAGACCATGTTATTTTTCAAAAAATGCTAGAAATGAGTACCTAAATGTCATTCTTCATGAACATACCATGATTATGCCCAAGTTTATAAAGTGTTATAAAATTCATGTACCCACATGTACACTATCAAGAAGGATTCATTATCCATATACATGGTTTCAAAAGCTTCTATGTGTGGTTTTGGTGCTTAGACTCCATTATAGTTGATTATACCTTGGACATGGTTATCATGATGAAACTAGTGATGAAAAGGAGAGCGTACTTGATCCCAATGAAGAAGAAATAATTATGTGTTCACCACCACCTTACATTTGTGCCATCACAAAGGTGAACTAGTGAATGCATGTGATCAATATCAAAGTCATAGAAAGATTTTAGTCATTGGATAAAGTATATACTTATATTTGTTTATGAAATTGTGGAGATTCATTAAGACTTTATAGTGGTGTATCCATAATTATCCCTCACATGACTTTTTATATAATCAATATCTATGGAGTTTTTAGTAATATCATGGAAGGCCTTCACAATTACCAATAAAATTGAAAACTCTTTTAGTAAGGTCATACTTACCTTGGACCCAAAAATCATAAGCATTAATTATAGTATTAGAAATGGACTATGTATCCATCCATTAGAGGATGCCATCAGGAGTAGGATCATGATTATCACCATCTTTCACTATGACATTCTATATATACTTAATATCCTCATCTATGTTAATAAGTTATACATATGGGGGCCCATGTGCTTGGTTTAATGGGATGATGACTCGTTGATCAATATTTTCAAAACTGATATAGTGATTTTTGAAAATTAAGTCCATGTTGTTTGAATAGCACCAAGGATGACCTAATAGATCTATAAAATCATCATATTCAACTAATTTAAGAACTTCAAAGTCAAATTTGAAAGGTACCCTAAGGATATCAACAATTACAATTTTAAGAATGCCTATTGGTAGAGCATAGATTTATTGGCCATAAATAATATGTGAGGCAATGGTTGTAATACTAAGCTAACAAATTTTTACCATGCATCCTTTGTGAGGACATTGATCTCATTTTTAGTGTTGACCAAAATACTTTGGATCGCCAAACCATTGGTGGTCACATTCACCAGTATTTTGTTATCCTCTTGAGGGATAGGATGAATTAGAGTATCTTGTCATCAAGCATGATTTAATTGATGATATTTATTTTTCCTTGGAAAATGAGGTCAATCATTAGTTAGAATTTTCACCTACTTTTGAATATAATTACTCAATTATGGGACTATATCTTTATCTAATAGATACTTTCAAAGTTCTTGGAAATAATCTCGTGCCACATTTTGAGGTTTTATGGCTTTTTTTAGATCAAAATATTGGATGAATCTTAGTCCTTAAGAAACTAAATATCCTCTTTTAGTTACCATACCAAGGTCATAATATCGTATATCACATCTTTCTATTACTTGGCATTAGGATAATTTATTATACAATGCTCTTCACATTGTATCTTCTCAATAGGTGGAATAGATGTAGGCTAAGATTGTCCTCTGTTACATTTTGTGATATTAACCTATTGAGATATTGGAGTGAAATAAAATGGTCTCTAGTGAGGTTTCTCAATGCAAATCATACTATCACCTTTTTCATTTATTTCCTCACTAATGGTTTTGTATAAATTAGGACATTCTTCCAAATAATGTTCTTTTTTATAAAAACCACATGTTTGATAGACTATAAAATATCATTAATAGTGATCTAGAGATCCACACTTATAACATGTTCATGGTGGAAAATGGCCACCTCCTCATCCCCATCCTTGACCTCATCCATTATATCCACCATTATCTTGATTGTTTGAGATAGGTTTCATATGTATTGTGCACTCATGCCTCATGTATATTGTTGATCAGCCAACAATATTTGTTTTATGGATATAAGCATCACATATCTCATAGTATTCAAACACTTTAGAATGTGTATCCCATTTTAAGATAGTACAAGATTATACATTTTTCTCTTCATGAAAAATATCAAAATATTGATTTAGTATAGTGTGGATGTTATTGAAATGGTAGTTACTTATGTTATGACCTTTATACTTGAAATCAATACACTAAAGACTGTTGTGAGTGTCTTAAGCATTATTTTTAGGAAATTTTTATAATTGTGATTCTATTAAATCTATTTAAGCTTCTATAAAAGGATTTATTCTAGTGGCAATGCTACCAACATCTTTATCATGGAGGGAATCTTCTACGGCCTCACATGGGGTGGTAAAGGTCATTTTAGATAACATTTTTATAAAAGGAAGAAACAAGCCTCCCACAAACCATTGGGCATGCTGAGAAACATTAATCTTAAATGAGAGCTTATACAAGAGTGTTTTGGATCGTGCATCATACTCTCATACACTTTTAGTGAGATCTTGTTTTATATCCTTTAGTGTAATAATACTTTATTTCTCAAACTCTGGAATACCAAATTACTAAATAAATTTTATCTTGAGATGATCATATGCAATTAAAACTTGTTGAGGGTCATATTTATTATACCACTTGTGCCCTCTCTCTAGAATTTTGGTTATGAATTGTGTTTCCTTTCTCTTAGAAGAAGTTATACACGTGCCCTCCAAATGAGCTCACACTTATGAACATGCTATAAAACATTATCCACTCCTTGATATTTAGGTAATTGAAGCATCATTTCATAATACAACATAGGCAATTGAGGTACTTGTGATAGTGGATACTGAGAATATTGGGGGTGGGAGTCCACCACTTCTTTCTATTCCACCTCCTAGTCCACCTCCCATTCTTATAATAATAGAACGTAAGATGTTGGGCATGGTATTAATTTTATTTAAAATACTTGGACTAGTACTCTCCCACTATTAGTGTCAGGTCAACCAGGCATACAAATTTAGGACATGAAATATCCTTGAAAAGGAAGAGAAAGTGTCAATTCACTATGAGTTAAAATTTGCTCAACAATAGGTTCTCTTATAGGATCAGTCTCTAACTCTACACTATTTGTATCCAAATTATTTATAATTAAATAATCTAGCTCAAAATAATGAGTGTGAACTATGGTTGGGGAACTTTATTGGTTTAAATGTGGTTCTTCAGCCTCTATTATCCAGCTAGTTTCTCCCACATATGACAAAACTAGCATAAGTTATAGTTTAAAATTTGGTGAGTCCTCCTTATACCCTTTCAGTTCCTTACATATCTTAAAAACACTTCATGAGTCCTTTTATCCTCTTCCTACTCTTCTTCCACCTATAATCCTCTATCGATATTTATCATATTTATGCTGTCATAACACCCACTGACTAAATACCATTTCAAACCAGTAATCCTTCACCAATACCTATGCATTCCCCTCCAAAATATGTAGCTCATGAAAGGATGGGTTTATCCCTCCATAGCTAGATTTTTGAGTCCTTAATCAAAAAACAAGTTCTTTACTTCTAGTGGGAAGTATCTAATATACTGATCATGTGGTTCTCAGATAAACTAGAACTTGGCTTCTTCAAGACAAGAGTAAGTGGTTACAACATATTCCAAGTTGTAGCTATTAAACACCCTTATCCACTAGATATAAAGACCCCATGTACATATTTCCACCAAACATGCTAAATACCTTTGATGATCTATTAACCAATCTTACCACCTTCTAATTTTTTTTACCAATTTTAATCATAAGTGGAGAGCCAAGAATGAAACTAAATAGGACTTTAATAAAGAAGGTTTTATATAATGAGATGTATAGATATTTTTCAACCAATGCATGTGTATAAAATTTTATTTCAAGATAGTAAATCAAAAAATTATCCTTGACCTTGGTAAGATATTGTTCAACATTTTTAAAGGATAAACATTTGAGTATTTTTCATCCCTATGCAACAAGTGATATGGGTCTCAATAATAGAACCAAAATGTTGGGATTTTTTATCAAGTTTTCTTTACGACATTTAAGTGTCTAATTACCAATAATCTTATGCACTGGCATTTCATGAAAGACTAAAATCTTGCATACTCACCCAAATCACACAACAAGAAACCAATTCTCATGAGTTATGTTGTGCATTAACACACTTGTCATATAATGGTGTTTATTCATAAATATAATTACTAATTACATAAAAAATAAAATGCATGACTATATACCTTGTTTCAACTATGTAAACAAACAATAATAAAAAAATAACTACCATGAGGTTCAATGTGTTGATTGTGAAAGCTCATACAATGCATATTTTATTCAATATAGTGAAATAAAAACCACATATTAAACAACCAAATGTAGTGATAACTCAATATTGCAACTATATAAAAAATAATAACATAACACCATAACTAATATTAACTTCTATAATTTTTCTATTACTACAAGGAATCATTACATAATATCAACATTCAACCATCCTTACACATATCTACATAGGGATATTTATACTTGTTTTCCTTGATCAATTTGTTACATTAATTATGACACTTAGGTGACTAGCCAATGATCTCTAGTAAACTGAGAGTCATGGAAGTCATTTAATTATTTTTTCCAAAGGACCTAGGCCTTCATGCCCCTTATATTATCATTTAGTGCTAGATCCTTGTTGCCAAATATCCTTATTTATGTGGATTAGTGCAAAACTTGTGTGATGATTAAAGTCTAATTTGTCCTGAGAATCATTCCTCAAACATTTCTCTCTTCCCTCATGTTCTTTAAATCTTTTACTAATATATCAAGTCCTTTGATCTTGGGTCCTCTATTTTTCATTAATTTTCTTTGATTAGGTCTTCTTACACTCGGATATTCTATTTAATTTTCCTCTCTTTCCAAGATGGGTCCATGCCATGGTCTTCCAATGCCATGCTCCTCTCATACTGAGCTAGTTTCGTGCCAAAAAGCCAAAATACTTAGTCAAAATTTGGGGTAAACAAATCATGTATATTTTATTTATAAAAATATTTATATAGTTATATTTATATTTTGAACATGACTTATATAATTCATACTTCATGATATCGACACACCCAAGTAATTATTTGAGCATCTAAATCACCACTAATTGAGGAAGTTGATTCCCATGGTATATTTTCTTCCTTAATGGGTTTAATATAATTTATATCAATATGATTTAACTGATAGATACAATAAATATTTTATCATGTAGGTAAACACACATAAATAGACTTATATTATTATATTTGGAACTAAGTTCATGTTTGAAGTGTTTGGGTTGTTCAGACCCATGGTTTTCATATTTTATACAACACTAGTGTTTCTTGTGTAGCTCATAAAATATAAGGAAATTATCTACTTCATATAGATATTAGTTGTCTTCATTTTAAATTTTAACTAGTGGTTATCCTTATATAAATATGGTTAATATGGTTCTTTTTGTATCACATATGGCTTATGCTCATTTTTTTTTTAAATGACAATAATAACATCCTCCTAGTGTGTTTCCAATTTGTTTTCCATTATGTTGATCAGCATGCAACCATTATAGACCATGTTTTCAAATTAAATAAAGATAATGTGTCTCATCTATCTTCATGTAAATCACTTCAAAATACTCACGTATACATAAGTCATCCACCTTTATCTATACATATTCTAGTGTTCCAATAGGTTTGAATCGATTGTAGTTTTCCAAACTCAGAGTAACAAGACTGTAGCTTAGATTCAACCTTCCCATAACTTCCTAATTTGATCTAGGAATCATATTTATGACATTAATAAAATTAAAAATAACATTATGATTTTAATATCTTATGGGCTCAATGTCTATTATTGCTTCCACATCCCATGGATTCTTAGTTTTGACATACACAACCAATAATTATGTTGTTTCTATCATTTTTATGCATAATCAAAAAAATAGAAAAAAATTATAATATTTTGGGAGATATATTTATTTTTTATGGTACTAACTCATTTTAACAAGTTTGTCAGAGCTATTACTACTCCCTTTTGTTGTAGTATCTAAATGATATGACCATACATTTGTGTATCAGATGACTCAAGATCTCCTTTACTATCTATTTGATTCTAAATTTATTCTAATATCTGGGATAATTCATTCAACATAACCTTCTCTCTCATAAGGTTTAGATATATGTCATCTCACACTTTTCTAATTATGTTTTCTAAATGCATCCTTAGAGGTGGAACACCTAGTTTTTTTTGTTGATTCCTAGTAACATCTTGGATAAAATCATGTTTCTTAGGATCAGAATGTACCATTTTTACATTATTTATTATCTTATACTTCCTTTATTTATATAAAATATGGTAATCCTTAGTATTTCACTAAAGGTTTCTTATTACAAGTTTTAGAGACACTTTTGTGTGATATGGTTCATTTTTCCATGCAAATAATGAGTAATAGGTTATTGCAATTATCTATTTCATTATCTTTTTTTTAACTTATTTGATAACCTTCATATCTTTGAAGTGTTCCCCACCATTTTTATTGACTACAATATCCTTTGTATTTATTTTGTGAAGAAGGAGGTGCCCAAATTGGTTGTTATTGTGGAAATGTAAGGGTCCATCCATGTTAGTATTGAGTTAAAGGGAGTGTCCATCCATGTTGATACTAGGTATAACGATGAGTCCACCCTATTTCATACTAATGAGAATGATGATTCCACCCTAGTGTAGACTATGTTTTTGAGGGACCCCATCCACCTTGTGTTGTGACCTTAACACCCTGAGCTAGCATACTTGGTTTTGGAACAAGAGACTATTGTGTAGTGACTATAAAGGAATTTTGAGTGATATTTTATTTTATCACTAGGATATCCATATAATTATTTTCGTCATGATTCTAATATTTAAATAAACTATAAAATACATTTCATGACTATTACACACACTGTTGTAGTAAATTTTAATTTTAATTTGCATGTCATAAGATATGACATAATTTGTAAAACTCTATTTTTATTTTTTTATCAATAGTTATAGTGGTGTACCTCTTGTCTACACTTAATGTACCATATATAAAATATTATTTCATTCCCTTATTGGAGTTCATCCATCATGTATAACATTGCATATAACTTGGTATCATTTTTTGTAATGCTATGAAGGTCTTCTCCACACTCTATATATTTGAATTTGATTAAATTTGATATTGCTTCATATTTTGTGGTAAACTGATCCTAGGATATAATAAACTATATCTTTATTTAGAGGATTTATACAAACTAAATAACTTTATCTAGCTCTTGATACTAAAAATCCACCCTATTAATCACATCATATAATCAATAATCATAATGCCATATGGATTCTCAAGGTTTCTATTTGATTTTTTTCAAATATTAATGGTTTAGTTGACAAACTTATACATATTTAAATCCCTTATTAAATTTTCTATGACCAATTGAATGGTCATATATACATGATTATTCTTAAAAATTAACTCTAGAACTCGACTAGTTAAATATTTTATAAATTCACTCTTCTTTTTATGTCATTCATTACACCCTTAACTTGCCACTAAATTTAATATGTAAATAATTATTACACCAAGTTAATTGACCCATAATATGACATCAATTTGACAAAATATCCTATAGGTAGTGACATGTTTCCTACACTTAGGATATTTACGATTATTTTGAGTGATGATTGCACTAGTATTTTAAAACTAGATACGATGGTGCTTGGTATACTAAGAGTATTAAAATTGATGGTTCTATTAGATTCACCTTTATTTTCATTATTATGCATATTTAATATTTTTTTAACTTCTTCAAACAACTTCTTTGTTACTATGAGTACTTCTAGTATACTATTCTTAATAATTTAAATAGGTGTAGGGTATGCCTCCCCTAGAGTAAATGAACCATACCTGTACTATCTATCATGGCCACCCATGAAATTAACATGATCATATATTTCATAATTGTATCTTGTAATGAGTTCCTCTCCCATTCATAATATATTTTCAACCTTTGTATCTACTCAATAACCCTATTGTTAAGTTGTTCCATTTTTCATTCAAAATCCTCTTCATTGTTTATTAATTCATTTCCCTCACCTCTTTATAATGTAGTTTTATTTTATCTATTGATATCCACATTATCTTCAGTTAATTCATTCCCCTCAACCTCTCCTCATTATTTATAACCTTTATATTGGGAAAACTCATAGTTTAACAAAGATCTAAACATAGGTGATAATAATAATAATATAGTATTGCACACTCCTCAATTGATTACATATGACAATATTAAAAAAACATATAGGAAATATGTTTCCTATATTAAAATTAGTGAGATCCCTACAATATCTCACACACTAACCAATTGATTATATAATAAATATATAGTTACTAAAATATACTCATATATCTATCAAACTATATAAAACTAACCTGTATAATATTGTTATTATTCATAACAATAATATACCACACAAACCTATTAACGTAATATTTTAATAATTAAAAATATTTACATTATTACAAACTTAATAATGTGAATACACCTTAACATTCACCCCCTTGTGAATATTATTAATCCCTAGTCTACACCCCTTTAATTTGAACATGGGGAAAACATCAATCCCATATTTACACATGTACTCATGTTTCAATTATTTTCATTGGATAATCAAAAACCTTAATAATGGTTTTATATATGGAGTATGTATAACCAGAATGGGATGGTTTTCAACTAGATGACCAACAACCAAAAAAATGGTTGTACAAGTGATTTACGACAAACCACATCATGATGTACATGTTAGGGTGTGGAGCTAAAAGCTTCACCAAGGAGCATACTAAAACAAGTTCGGGTCTACACAGACGCCGGCGTCGGTCAGGAGTGACCGACGTCGGTCAGTAGCAGTTGCAGAGGCACCGACGTCGGCAGTAGGGTCAGCCGATGATGGTCACAGGCGAACAGGCAGGAACCGACGTCGGTTACCTGTGTGTCCAAAAAGCAATTTCCGAGGATAAAAGTGAGTGTTTGCATGATGAGTTTGAGTTGTAGTCTCAAGCTCACATCTCTATTATTAGCAATATTACTTTTAGAGCCCTTGTTCAAGAGGCTTAACTGTTTGTTGTAAGAGCATGCTCAAGTTTCCTATTTCTATATGTAGGGAAGATCTTCTTAGCTTAGAATTGTAGAATGTGTGTAGAACTGTAATAATAGAACATTGTGAATGTTTGAAGGACAGTACAGAGTTGCATCAATCTAGGTTGTTGGATTTGAGTGTACTTGAGAGAGAGCTCTTGAGGAATAGAGATCTAGTGAGAGATCTTGTGTGCATCTGAGAGAGGTGTGAAAGAATGAAGTTTCTTCATTGTATTCCTATTGTAAAGAGTTTCAATACAAGTTTTCAGGGTGTTTTCTTGTATATCTTGTTCTGTGCTATTTATCATTCTAGTTACTTATCTATCTGATTTATTTCTGCGTTTATTGCTTTCACAAGTGTAATCTATTGTTGGTTTGATCCCCCAACAAGTGGTATCAGAGCCTTGGTTACAGGTTACAGGTTACAGATTACAGGTTGCTCACAGGGGTTTCTGCAGGGATTTCTGTTTGAGTGGGAGAAGCAATGGCAGAAGAAAGTAAGTTGAGAATGGAAAAGTTTAATGGCAAGAACTACCAACATTGGAGAATGTAGATAGAGGACTATCTGTATCAGAAAGATCTCTACTTACTGTTAGGTGGGATAGCAAAGAAGCCCAAGGACATGGAGGATGAAGAATGGGAAGTTCTTTACAAAAAGGCTCTTGGGTCTATAAGACTAAGTCTGGCCTCCACTGTGATATCTAATTTGTCACAGGCAAAAACAACAGTAGAGTTGATGACTACATTAGCAAATATGTATGAAAAACCCTCAACTTCAAATAAGGTATATCTTATGAAGCAGTTATTTAATTTGCATATGAATGAAGGTGGATCTGTTTCTACTCATCTGAATGATTTCAATGGAATTGTTAATCAGTTAAGTTCTGTCAATATTGTATTTGAAGATGAAATAAAAGCTCTTTTGATATTATGTTCTTTGCCTGAAAGCTGGCATGGCTTAGTAATGGCAGTTTCTAATACTGCATCTGCATCAAATATTTTGAAAGTAGAGGATGTTGTTAGTGTTATCTTGAATGAGGAAATACGCAGGAAAAGCACAGAAGAGACATCTAGAAACGCTTTAAATTTTGAGAGCAGGGGAAGGCAAAAAGAAAAGAGCAAGAGGAGATCAAGATCTAAGTCTAAGGTGAGAGGAAGATCCAAATCCAGAAATGGCAGGAAGCCACAATGCTGGAATTGTGGAAAGATGGGGCACATAAGCAGAGATTGTTGGTCAAAGCCTAAGGAGGACAACCAGCACGAAGGAAAGGAAGAAGCCAAGGTTACAGGTATTGCACAAGATGCTTTAATTTTCTCTTTGCATAATAACATAGAATCTTGGGTATTAGATTCTGGTGCATCTTTCCATGCTACCCCTAACAGAGAGTATTTCAGTGACTATATCCATGGAGATTTTGGAATAGTGTACTTAGGGGATGATGAGCCTTGTAAGATTACTGGCAAAGGTAAAGTGCAGCTGAAGATGCAGAATGGAAACACATGGGTGTTGAGAGATGTGATGCATGTTCCTAGTTTGAAGAGAAATTTGATTTCTCCAGGTAAGCTAGGTGATGAGGGTTGTACAGTAAATCTCACAGCAGATTCTTGGAAGGTGACCAAGGGTGCACTAGTTATGGCCAGAGGTAAGAGAGAAGGTACTCTCTATTTGTGTAATTGTGTTACTAACAAATCTCTTTCAGTCTTATCTACTTTAGGTGTGGATTGTAAATTGTGGCACTCAAGGCTTGGCCACATGAGTGAGAAGGGGATGTCAATTCTTAAGTCTAAAGGTATGCTTTCAGATTTGAAAAGTATGGATCTAGAATTTTGTGAGCATTGTGTATTTGGAAAATAGAAAAGGGTTAGTTTTCTCAAGACTGGGTCTACTAAGAAAAGGCAGAAGTTGCAGCTTGTTCACACAGACGTGTGGGGACCGGCTCAGGTAGCCTCTATTGGTAGATCACGGTACTATGTTACATTCATAGATGATGCCACAAGAAAGGTATGGATCTACTGTATTAAAAAGAAATCTAATGTTTTTGAGACTTTTAAGTTTTGGAAGGCTATGGTTGAGAATGAAACATGCAGAAAGTTAAAGTGCCTGAGATCTGATAATGGCGGTGAGTTTTGCAGTCTTAAGTTCAAATTGTATTGTTATACACATGGAATCTGTAGGCAGAGGACGGTTCCAAGGACACCTCAGTAGAATGGTATTGCTGAAAGGATGAACAGAACTATCATGGAGCGTGCAAGATGTATGAGATTGCATGCAGGGTTGCCCTTAGAGTTTTGGGCAAAAGTAGTTGACACCGCAGTGTACCTGATTAACAGAGGACCCTCTACAGCTCTGGATGGTGGAATTCCAGAAGAGGCATGGATAGGTAAAAAGGTATATCTCTCATATCTCAAAGTTTTTGGTAGTGAAGCCTTTGTGCATATAGATAAGGAAAATAGAAAGAAGCTTGATCCTAAGTCTATGAGGTGCACGTTTATTGGCTATGGCTCAGATGATTTTGGTTTCAGATTTTGGAATCTAGGAACTAACAAGGTAATCAGGAGTCGTGATGTTGTTTTCAATGAAAGAGTGATGTACAATGATCAGATAAGGAAGCTGGATCAATCTGGGTAGAGCAATAGTGAATTGGATGAAGTTATGGTCTAAAATGAGCTCACGGGAAAAAGAAATAATCACTTGCAGGAAAACATAGAGACCGACGTCGGCAGGGTAGGAACCGGCGTTGGCAGTACAGAAACTGATGTCGGTCATACAGAGACCGATGTCGGCAGACCAGGCACCGACGTCAGCCAGGAAGAACCGGCGTCGGCCAGTAACAGGTCTACAGGTGGTCGAGGTCGGTCACTGTCAGAAAATTTGGGTGGACAGCGTGTTGAGAACGAGTCCAAGACACCCATCAGGAGGTCTGAAAGGGTAAGTAAGCCTCCAATTAGATATTCTCCTTCCTTATATTATTTATTGCTAACCGATGGTGGAGAACCAGATAGTTTTGAAGAAGCATTACAGGTGGAGTCCAGGAGTAAGTGGGAGCGTGGCATGGTTGAGGAGATGGAGTCCTTAAGAGAGAACCAAACATGGGATTTGGTTGAATTGCCAGCTGGTAAGAGAACACTGAAGAACAGATGGACCTACAGGTTGAAGGAAAGTGAGGATGGACAGATGCGATATAAGGCCAGATTAGTGGTAAAAGGATTTGCACAAAAGCCAGGTATTGACTTTGGTGAAATTTTTTCTTCGGTTGTTAAGATGACTTCTATAAGGGTTGTATTGTCTTTGGTTGCTTTTGAGGATTTACATCTTGAGCAGCTAGATGTTAAGACAGCGTTTCTTCATGGAGATTTGGATGAGGAAATTTATATGGAACAGCCAGAAGGATTTGAGGTCAAGGGTAAGGAGAAGTTTGTGTGCAGGTTGAAGAAAAGCTTGTATGGCCTCAAGTAAGCTCCAAGGCAATGGTACTTGAAATTTGACAGGTTTATGACTGAGCATGGCTACAGTAGGTGTCAATCAGACCATTGTGTATATTTCAAGAGATTTGATAATGGTAGATATATTATTATATTGTTGTATGTAGATGACATGCTGGTTGCAGGGTCTCACATGCAGGATATCTCAGAGCTTAAGGAAAAGTTAGCTCAAACGTTTGCCATGAAGGATTTGGGAGCAGCTAAGAAAATCCTTGGCATGAGCATTAGGAGAGACAGGAAAAATCACAGGTTGATATTGTCTCAAGAAGATTATGTGAACAAGGTGTTGGAGAGGTTTAATATGCAGGATGCAAAACTGGTAAGTACACCTATGGCTGGACATTTTAAGTTAAGTAAAGAACAATGTCCCAATTCACATGATGAGGTAGAGTACATGAGTAAGGTTCCATATTCTTCCGCAGTAGGGAGTTTGATGTATGCAATGGTGTGTACTAGACCAGATATTGCCCAAGCAGTGGGAGTAGTAAGCAAGTATATGGCCAATCCAGGTAAGGAACATTGGAAGGCAGTTCAATGGATCCTTAGATATTTGAGAGGAACCAGCAGTAGGCACTTATGCTATGGAGGTTCAGATACTTCTCTACATGGCTATGTAGATTCAGATATGGCAGGGGATTTGGATGGCAGAAGGAGCACCACAGGTTATGTTTTTACTGTAGGTGGAACGGCAGTTAGTTGGATATCTAAGTTACAGAAGGTTGTTGCCTTGTCAACTACAGAAGCAGAGTATATTGCAGCTACAGAAGCTAGCAAGGAGATGATATGGATGACATGATTCATGGAAGAGCTTGGAAGGGAGCATGGGAGTTGTAGATTGTATAGTGACAGTCAGAGTGCAATCCATTTGGCCAAGAACTCGGCCTTTCATTCAAGAACCAAGCACATACAGCTAAGGTACCACTTCATACGGCAGGTATTGGAAGATGGTGAGTTGAAGCTGGAGAAAATCCATACAGACAAGAATCCTGCTGATATGCTAACAAAGCCAGTTACGAAGGAGAAGTTGAACTTGCATTTAACTTCTATTGGTCTTCATGATTGAGTTGAAGATGGAGGAGCTAGAAGATGTTGTTGTACAGGCTGGTGCAGCTGGTTTATCTCCAAGTGGGAGATTGTTAGGGTGTGGAGCTAAAAGCTTCACCAAGGAGCATACTAAAATAGGTTCGGGTCTACACAGATGCCGGCGTCGATCAGGAGTGACCGACGTCGGTTAGTAGCAGTTGCAGAGGCGCCAATGTCGACAGTAGGGTCGGTCGACGACGGTCACAGGCGAACAGGCAGGAACCGACGTCGGTTACCTGTGTGTCCAAAAAGTGATTTCTAAGGACAGAAGCGAGTGTTTGCATGATGAGTTTGAGTTGTAGTCTCAAGCTCGCATCTCTATTATTAGAAATATTATTTTTAGAGCCCTTGTTCAAGAGGCTTAACTGTTTGTTGTAAGAGCATGCTCAAGTTTCCTATTTCTATATGTAGGGAAGATCTTCCTAGCTTAGAATTGTAGAATGTGTGTAGAACTGTAATAGTAGAACATTGTGAATCTTTGAAGGACAGTACAGAGTTGCATCAATCTAGGTTGTTGGATTTGAGTGTACTTGAGAGAGAGCTCTTGAGGAATAGAGATCTAGTGAGAGATCTTGTGTGCATCTGAGAGAGGTGTGGAAGAATGAAGTTTCTTCATTGTATTCCTATTGTAAAGAGTTTCAATACAAGTTTTCAGGGTGTTTTCTTGTATATCTTGTTCTATGCTATTTATCATTCTAGTTACTTATCTATCTTATTTATTTCCATGTTTATTGCTTTCACAAGTGTAATCTATTGTTGGTTTGATCCCCCAACAGTACAACACATTTACTAGCTCTCCTCACTATCACATATTCAAATAAGTTATAGAGGAATTTTTAGTTCACTTATTACAAATGTGATTAGGTATAAATAATATATTATTACTCACAAAAAACTAAAATCAAACATTCAACTAAAAATAAATTGTGCCATCAAAGCAAAAGTGTGCCACCATTAGTGGTTAACAAGAGGCTCTAAAACCTCTAGCCTCTTTTACCTATATCCTCCAATATCATAATTTGCTTAATCAGCTGATATGTCAATAAAGATCATGTTTTTATTGATAATAAAACTACCCTACACACATAACTAATGCTTTTGACTCAATATGGTGGGTTCACATGAAAATGGATCCTTTTACAAGAATTTTTTAATAATTTTTGACAATGTACTAAAAAAGACTTCAACACTACATTCTTTGACAAAAATGGAAAAAATTATCAAATTTGACACTTTGAAATTATTTATGATATTAAAAAAAATCACCATACACATGACTCAACTCTTAACATTTTTGACATAAATAACATTTTGGCAATGATAATTCAATAAATGACTTTAAACACTAAAATAATTATGTCTATAAAGTTTATAATGGACTCAAAACTTATAAAACTAATTTCTAAACCTATGGACATGACAGACACACCAATCTTGACTATATATGACCAAAATTTAATAAATTAAATAAAAATACTTGACTCAATGATCAACATTTACATAAACATTTTAAAATTAAAATGCTAAAACCTATACACATTTACTATAACATGACTCTAATCAAAAGACTACTTTATAAAAATATATAAAAGTATTATTTCAACTACCTTCTAATAGTGAAGGATAAATAATATTTGAAGTTCTAAAAAGAATCCATAAGCTATACTAAATAAACCATAAACCTTAATGACTTACGACAAATGACTCATGACTTGCATGACATGACTTACATGATTCTGACCTTTTTTTTAAACACAAATTTCATGAATGGTTTATATATTGAATGATGAGTAGAAAGGATAATGAACTAGAGGTGGTTGAGTTATGAGGTAGTATATTGAGATGGTGAGTGAGCCAAACTATAGGAGTTGGTGTCTCAAAACAATGCATAATGGTGTTGTCAAAGTGAATGCAGATGTATAACAACTAATATACTAGGAAATGGTAACCATTAAATCTGATTAAAATGCAACTTCAAATCAAGCATGATAACTATCAGTCCAAATTTTGGCATTGTCTAGCCTATGAGATTAAATTAATTCCAATGTTATATGCTTGATGCAATATAAGAAATTATGAGAGAATAAATCACTCACATAGGTCTATGTATTAGACATAATTTTGATAGGCCTTTTAACATCTTAATAGATAATAGAATGCTTCTACCAAATCAATTAAAAGTATTTCAATTGAGTCATTATCGATGTATATTTGAATATGATGCATAATTCATTATTATTTATGCATGAATGTAATTATAAATCATACTAAATTGAATATTTTCATATCTCGTTGTTGACCACTAGCTACTATGCATATCATTGGACTAGACAATTTCACACACCTTAATCCAAACTAAAAAGCTTCCAAAACTAAACACTATCCTATGAAACATTGTAAATGTTTTCATAGAATATTATTCTCTCATTACTAGGGCAACAATGAAAAACATAACTACCCATAGTTATTCTCAAAATTACATCATAGGCAATGGATTAAGATGGCTCTGATACCAAATATTGGGAAAAATAGAGTTTAATAAAGAGCTAAACATAGGTGAAAATAATAATATAATATTTTAGACTCTTTAATTGATTGCATATGACAATATTACTAAGTTATATAGGAAATATGTTTCCTATATTCGGGATAGTGATATCCCTACAATCTCTCACACACTAACCAACTGACTATATATAAAATATATTGTTACTACAATATATTTTTATAACTAATAAATTATATAAAACTATCCTGTATAATATTATTATTATTCATAATAATAATATTCCACACAAACCTATTAATATAATATTATTTTAAATAACAATATTTATGTTATTACAAACTTAATAATGTGAACACACATTAGCACTTTAGACTCAATTTTTATGGAGGTCTAATTCCTCTCATTCTCTTTATAGTCTCATTATACTCCTACATGCAACTACATGTGGCCCTTCATCTTTTATAGAGTTTTTCTTGTTCCATAATTTTTTTATCACAGATCCTTTGAATTATTTTATTATCTTACTCATATACTTTATACATTATATGGGTTTTTTTTAAAGTCTCTATTTCATAACTTATTCAATTAGATTATTCTAGTTTTCATCCCCATATTAACTTTTGTGACTACTCCATGTTATTTGGAATTTACATCATGGCCTTTTCCATGACTAACATTTTAAAAAATAGATGGATTCACTTCTCAAAATTTTATCTGATTTATATCACAAATAAATTTTATAAAACTTCAAATGAAATGTACCCCTAAATGAAAATTTCAACAATGTACCTGTTATCCAAAATTTGGCTACCATTAGAGAGGTTCACAAAAAAAAATCCATTCAAACCTCTACCTTGATTGACCATATTTAAAATCTCATTGTAAGTAATGTTTAGCATATATTAAGTTAAGTTTGATAATTTTAAGGTAATGGTTATTCATAACATCATATTTGTCTAGTTGATATATGTCCCAATAAAAAATGTTAAAATATTGGCAAGGTTTGAAATGTATTTTTTTTCTTTTAATTCATGTCAATGTCATTTAATATGCCCCATAATCCATAGAAGTGTCTTAAATGAATTCAAATATCCTTTCTAACATTATAACTCATTTTTAGAAGCTTTCTTGATAGTTTATAACATCCAAATAAGAATATTGTAAGATAATGTTAGGTTTATAGTAGAGGGAAGTGGATTAAAAATGACCCCAAGTTTGTATAGGCATGAAATATCTTAATGAACACTTATCACATTAGTTCAATCTAGTTTTAAAGAAAAACATGGTGATTCTAGTGGTAAAAAGGAAGTTTTCAAGGGGTGGTTATAGTTTTGTATAGAAAATATAACTTCTAGGCACTTACATGGCTTATTAAAACCCCCAAAGATCCAAATCCAAACATTTAAAGGAGTTCCAAACCCAAACAGAGAAAAAAAATACTCAATCTCCCTATCGGTATCCTTGGTATATTCTTAAGGCATATAAATTTTCACTTGGTAGAGCTAGGATAAAGAAATTTGGAAGCTAAGATCTCAAGCATAATAGGGTTTTCTTATGAACTTCCACTTTGTGGCATTAGTTTCTTGGTTAATCCCCTTAACTCTATGACCAATTTCTAAGAGTGTAAAGGGATCACAATGCCTTATTAATATTTACAAGGCTCATGTTCACCTCTTTTTCTCACCCTAAGAGTTATATGGAATAAAGTGGTCATATTTGGGTCATCTTAGGGTTCAAGGATACCTCTATGGTGTCAAGATTATTAGTATAAAAGTATGGAGAATATGCACAAAAGTGGAAAATTGGTTTGTAATTCCTGGTTTACATGTGGTAATCAAAATTACAAGAATGTTTTGGTTTGGTTTTTAGTGTTTTAATCATTAAAAATATCTCAAAATGATTTTATCAACCATATCAAACCTCCTATTTCCATTTTTATCTTCCCTTAGTTTAGTGTGTTTTCAACAGTGTTCTCCTTGAGCCAACTCATGGTATCATACCCCTTTAGGAAAGTTTAGTCATTCAAGCAAGTGTCTTAGATGTGAGGATATAGTTTTAAATTTAAAAAAAAAATTTACAGGTTTATCCAAAGGAAAACTATTTCATAAAATCATGAAAATTACACACATCATGCTTAGGTCATCTAGATCAAACATAAAGGAACTTGGGAGGTCATGGTCATTCGCAGTCCTAAGTAGTTACTTACAAGTCTTCTTTCTAAATAGGTATTTAATGCTAAAAATTATGACAAAAATTGATGTATAAATTGGTATATGAATATTGTGTATGTATGAGAAAGGATGTAAGGCTTAGGTTTGCTCACAAGTAGAATCAAGAAAGGTGTTATCTACCCATAGGTCTATAAACCTATCAGTGGACATTTATGACTCAAATACTAATATGAGGAATATAAGACTTAGAATATACAAGAAAATAATATAGACATATACATAATTATTAAACATCTTAAAAAATCATTAGGAGGATCTTAAAATGGTTCACAAAGCTTGAACCCAAGTATGACTATTGTTGTTTCCAAAATTAGCTTAGCCCATTTTTGGGAACAACCCCCTACGAAATTTGTCTGTTTCATCTTTTGTCTCTCTAAGTTTGTTTTTGAGATGAGTTTTGAATTCATTCTCATCTTGGCCTAGGAAAGTGAGAGTAGTTATGATCTCGTTGCGACCAAGAAAATCCCTCCCCCAGACTACCTCTTCTAGAGTTGGTATTTTCTTCCATTTTTGTGCACGAGTGGAAAATTTTGACACCAATGCATTTTGACATTTGTAATGTAAGGGCAGAAAATTTTGCCGCCCATGCATTCAAACTCACCAAAAAATGTAAGGGCGACAAATTTTGCTGCCCAAACATGCCTCAGTTTTTGTGTGTGGCATTTATTGCCACGCACGACAAGTTGTTGGGGTTGTTTTTCACCCTATATAAACTGATTTGAACCCCATTTATTCTCATTGCTTCCTCCTCTCCTACTAACTTTTGCATCTGGACCATCTAACAAGTGATTTGAAGCATGTTTTCATGATTTCAAGCCTGTGGCATGCGCAACTTTCTAGGTGGGTCCTGTGTTTAACATTTGTTTCCTTTCTTTTTCCGTTCTTTACTTTGATTAATTGTTTTTATCATTACTATGGTTTGTTTTATTATCATTTTTTCCTGTGAAGCCTTTTGCCTGGGAGGGTGGCAATTTTTGCCGTCTCCAACCTTACCCTTCCTGTCTTTCACCCACAAGTTTCTTCCTAAGCACCCATGTGGGTGATGAAAAATCACCACCCACACGATGACCCCAAACCCTTTTCCCTACGTGGGTAGTGAATTTCACCACCCACACAGTCCTTGTGTGCATGGGCAATGAAAATTTCTACCCACGCGTCTCCCTAGCCCGTGCAGGCCATCCATGCAGGGGAAATAAAATTTGCTGCCCCTGCCCTTTTCTAAACCCGCATACAAGGGCGGCAAAATTCTCCGTCCCTACATGTTTTTAACTTGACATGTATGGGCAGTGAAATCTACTTCCTGTGTAGGCCATAACTACAAGGGCAGTGAATTTCACTGCCCTTACCATTCTTCCCTTGACCTGTAAGGGTGGCAAAATTTGCCGCTTATACAGGCTGACCCTGCCTGGGTGGCAAATTTTACTGCCCTCGCACTCCTTCACTCCAGCATGCAGGAGTGGCAAATTTTTCCACCCATGCATTCCTTCTCTAGATTTTCCCAACTCTAGAGGAATTTTTGTCTTTTCCCTTTCTTTCTCTTTCTTCCTCGCTTTCCACCCCATTTTATGACCTGACCTTTTTAAGTGACCTCCATTGACACAGATCACTTAAAATATGTTTTCCCCAATTCGTCCACTCTCCCCTAATTTTGTGATCATGACTGAAGTGCCTTCAAAAAACTCTTGATCGTCAACACCTGTCTAACCAAAGCTAGTTCCCATGTCTGAAGCATCTCCAAAAAAGGCAAAGACCATGAAATATAAATACCAAGGCATCTTCCTGCTCACTTCGGTCTCCTCAAATGTCGACGACATCCAAAACACCGAAATTGGCCACATGGACATGGTCGAGTTCATAACCCAAATGAAGGTGACGAACCCAAGCATTGAGATAAAAAGGATCGTCGAGAGTAACATCCAACTGGTGGCCACTTTTTTAGTGGTAGCACATCATACAAAGTTCATCCTTTAATGTGCTTGTTTCTACAATAAAGAGACCAGGTCGATCTCAGATGCCAGTGACAATGTGGTGATTTGGTTGGATCTCGAATTCATTGATAAAGTCATCATGTGCCCTCCAGCCACCAAAGTGACCAAGATCAACTTCATGGATGCCTAGAAGGAATATGATAAAGACCCCAAGAGGGCAAAGAAAGTGATGAAATACAAATGGCTGAAGACCCCCAAAACCAACCTATCCAAATGGCCGTAGAACTTTTTGAGGAGTGACTTCATTGAGGAATTTGGTGACTTGATCACCCTTCTTAGTAGAGTACAAGGCCTCTCATCTTCCTCACTGTTCGATGAATGGATGTACCCATTCATTAAAATCATCCTCTAAGGCAAGCAGGTCATCTTTTGGGGAGAGCAGATCAGCAATGCCCTCCATGATCAACTAAGTTATAAACTTCTTCCAAGTTTTATATGACTTCATACCTTGTGTACATAGATGCCGCAATGTAAACTTTTCTTGGTTTGACAATCGAAGGGTATAGAAAGACAACCCCAGTATACTCATATTACCCCCAGTTGACACTTCAAGGGTCAACTTGTCATTTCAAAAGGGTAAATGGCACCTTCTTCACCATATTTCTATGTCTCTTTGACCCTCAGCTTGAGTAGAAGAAAGTATCAGATGAGGCTTGGATAGTGGTCAATGAATATGGCTTCATGTTCCTCTAATTTCCCACCTTTTGCTATCTTTGGGTTGGCTTTTTCCAAGACTACCCCTATATGTTCCCCAGGTTCCCTTCTGATAAGCTGGTTCTAATAGAACTTTGCTGACAACTGATTATCATGCATACCAGACAAATGGAGCTGAAGAAACTAGGTTTCAAGTTTCCAATCAAAATTGGCAGGTATTCCATTACAATAATAGCCAAAGCCAAAGTCATGGAAATAGAAATGCAGATGGTCACCCTAAAGCAGTTCAAGAGAAGAGACAAATTTGAATACAGAGGAGTCAAGGACAAAATCAGGAGGAAGACTCAGTTCCATGAGCCCATGATTGAAGACATTTGGATAGACTTGAGGATGGCCAAAGAGATCAAAAAGATGGACTATTGCAGGCTAAACCTAGAGTAGATCAAATATCTAGGGCTTACAGAGATCCCCTCTAATCTAATCAATGATGGGAACATCATCAATAACAGATACCTGGCTGAAGAGGTTGTTGGCTCCCCTCTTCCTCCAACTCAATGGTCTCAGAAGGAACTAACTTCTCTCTAAAAAAGATTTGAACCAATATTGGCTAACACCAATGATTGGTTAGCAGCCAGAGGAATCAAACTAAAATAATTTATCACGAGATTAGATGTTGAGTATCAAGCAGAGTTGAAGAGGAAGGCAAAAAATAGGACCAAGAAGAAAGGCATTGTTCTTTCCCCCTCTGGGCCTCACAAGCCTAGAATTGTCTTTGTTTCCAAAAAGCTAAAGATTATTGAAGAGCCTGAAGTAGCAGCTAAAGGAACTGAAGAACAGAGCACTCAAACATAGGCAGCTCAGCCAATGGAAATAGATGACCAGCTAACAGGATAGCCAAACACTGAACCTCTACCTTCACAAGAAGAAGCACAACCACTCAAGAGCATCTCTCCTCCACCTCAGTCTCCTATGGCACCCTCTTCTCCTATCTCTCTGATTAGTGTTCCCTCTTCTAGAGCTACCTCTCCTTCTAGAGTCATTTTTGGTGATCCTCAAGGTGCTTCTGGAGGATCTCTTCGCTCCTCTAGGTCCATTCCCAGTTGGTCATCTCGATCTTTCAATCTAGGGTAAAGTTCTACCCAAGAGCCAGAATTAGTAGTTGGTACAGTTTCACCTATTACTCCCACTGTGACTACTGTCACCACTAATAGTGTAGAAACTACCACAATAACACTAGCTGAGGGAACCATTGCCATGATAGGTACTTCTCTCTTGCCTTGGATGTCAGCATTCACCCCCAAAATAAAGAAGTTGGACATATCTCCAGATGACTTCAACTTTATCAAAACAGTGATGATGAAAGCTAAGGCTCCTAAGAGGCTAAGGATCCTCTTGAAATTGGTCGAGAAAAAAGGGCAAAATTTTTTGGAAATTGCCAAGCCTCCACAGGATGCAACCCTTGAGGGTTTTGAAATGAGCAGCTATTCCATCTCTCATGTTGAACTTGGTAAAGTTACTCACAAAGGTGTGAAAAGTGACCTTCAGTCTGCTATGGACATCATGGTCCATAAATTTGACTGAGAGAAGGAGATGAAAGATTATTACAAGGCCAAGATAGAGAAGCTAATGGTAGTAATAAGAAGGTTCACTCTTCCCCCTGAAGCGGCAACTCTAGAGGCCTTTTCTATAGATGACCCTATCATCCAAAAGGCAGAGAAGACTTACTTAAAGGGAAAAGTCTTAGAGGACTATGTTGAAAAAATGCATACTCAAGGAGTTTCCTTGCTATCAAAGGTTGCAAAAAAGACAGACAAGATGAAGAAATTAAGGGCAGAGTTAGATGACTTTATCTCTCTTATCTCTCAGGAGATTAATAGTTTAGAAAAATATCTTGCCAAATGGAAGGAGATGAAGGATCTAAAGAAAAGCACCTTGATATCTATCAGTGTCATCTCCAGCAAGGACTCTCATGTTGAGATCAAGAAGTCACTAACTTTTAGGATCCAGGTACTCAAAGATATAATTGAGGATCTCAAAGCTTTTAGGTATGCTGGTGAGAAGAGCGACATAAGTTTGCTCAATAAACTAGAAGAACTACCTTGCAATCTCACCTCTAAGGAAAATCAATTCCTCTCAGTAGGAAAAATGATCCACAGTTTCAAAGAGATGATTCGAAGAGATTTTGAAGAGAAATCCTTCTCAATGTCTTATGTGGATAATATTATAGACACTCAGTTAACTTTGGAAAATCTAAAATCTAGGCTAACTAGTCATGCTAAGGCCATCACAGCATTGAAGGATGCATTAATCAGAGCCAAAATCATCTCTAAGAACATGGTTACACTAGACAGTTTAAGAATTCAGGCATCTATTGCTATGTACGATGCTCATCTAAAGAAATCTGGCAGCAAGAACTAATTCTTTTCCCTCCTTTCTTCTTCTTTCCTTATGCACTTTTGTTTTGTGAAAAGGGCATGTAATTTTGCAAGATGTAATTACATGTAAATATTTTATAAAAATATATCAAAGTCAAGGATGAGTCATCTTTGACCAAGATATTTTTGTATTTTATTATTTTCTAAGTTTTTGAGGATTTTCTCCCTGTATATACTGGAGACCTCATTTGTAATATAGATTGGAAAATTTGAGAGCAAACACTCTATTGAAATTGAAGTAATTTTTGAGACTTTGTGCTCAAACTTGTAAATCATATTTTGTTAAATGAATGAGAAGCAGGTTTATTTCAGACTTTGTGTTGAAGTTATCTGTGGTGTCTAGGAAATAGTTTCTTATGTTCTCTTTCCTGATGATCTCTTATTTATCTAATTCAATAATCAAAGTGGGTGTATTAATATTATCTGAGAATGCTTCTAAAAGGTAGAGGATAGACTTTGAGCTACTTTCATCTTTGAGATTCAGTTATCTTTTCTAGTTTCAGGTGTAGACTTTGTGCTTCGTTTCAATCTACGGCTATGTCTGTTCCAGATCGGTGAAGGAGACTATGGAAGACTTTGTGCTTGTGTAATGGTTCTTGTGGACTTTGTTACTTCAGGTGATCTTTTGTTTCCCATTTAATACCATTCCTGAAAGAAGAGGAGTGTTGTTAGCTAAGGATTAGGATATCCCTCTTTTTATTCTTTATACATTACCTCTGAAAAAAGAGAGGTAGATGTTGTTATACCACCCCATGTGTTATTTTATGCTTAATTATATATATATATATATATATATATATATATATATATATATATATCCAGCACATAAATATTTATAGGGAACCTCCCCTTGATGAGAGGAGAGATTTACTTCATCCAGATCTTGTAAACCCATACTTTTTGTAGTGTAAATCTCCCTATGTTGTGGCTGATATACCCATTTTGTCATCAGTTAGTTGATGACAAAATATTCACCCAACAGTTTTTTGGTGACTCCGCTAGGGAATACGAACTTTCACTTTGAAGCCTCAAGCTTCAACTTGAAGTAGTTTTAGTCCCTTTTCCATTTTGAAACCTGGCAACTCCATGCTACACAAGAATCCAGAGAGCTAAGGGAATTTTTGACCCTGTGTTTGAGTTGGCACATCAAAACAACTTTGATTTATTTCCTCCACCACCTTCACATCAACGGTCTAGGAGTTTTCCTCCTGACCCTGTCAAATGACCAATGTAAGGCGGTGCTTCTTTTTCTACTGTTGATCAGGCCCTACTTACAAATACCCTACCAAGGTTTATTATCCCGCCATTTAATTGCCATATCATAATGGCTCAAGGTCCATGGGGAAATTCCTTTTGTCCTCTTAATTTGACTGTACCTTTGCATGAACTACCTCATAGTTCTTCAAAAAAATTTCCTAAGTTTTTTGGTGACGGGAAGGTTCATCTCGATGAGCATATTGCCACTTTCTCCATAGCACGTGGCATAATTGGTGTCAAATTTGAAGATGTAGTAGTGAGAATTTTCATGGAAACCATACAAGGAGTTGCCGCAGATTGGTTCTATCACCTGTAGGCCAGGTCAATAACTGACTGGGATACGCTCAAATCCAAATTCAAATCTAGATTTAAACCTACTGAAGAAGCACACACTTTGTTAGCTCAGCTAACACATATGAAAAAAGAATCCCATGAACCCATGAGGGATTTCATAACTAAATTCAACATGTTGAGAAATCGGATCCCAACTGTGGCTCAACCTATGCCAGAGAATCTCAAATGCTTTTCCATCAATTCGTAACTTCTTGAAGTAAGTTTCCTATTGAGACAAGTTAGCCTTATGGATCTATCCCTGGATCAATATTTGGCTACTGAGATTGAAGATGATCTTATTCTAGTAGGTAAGATCAAAAAAGACCCTAGTAAAAATAAATTCTCTTCATCTATTGAAAGTTCTTCTTCAAGCACTACAAATCCTATGGTGTAGAAATTGATAAATGAACTAATAGCTTTGAAGAGGCAAATTGCCCAAGGTATGTCTACTCCTACCTCTCAAGATATGCCTAGGAGAATGTTCTAGAATTAACAGTATCTGGGTAATGCTACCCAAAACCAAGGGCAACCAAATCACCTACCTCCCCCTCCAGGGAAATTGGCCATTGAAGCAGCACCTACCAATTCAACGGTCAGCTACCTAGAGGCTGAACATGACTATTCTTTTCAACCTCAATTGGACCAACAAGAATATGCTAATCTCTTTGATGAGCAGGAAGAAGAATTAGCTGGTGACTCCAATATCAATTTCCTAGATTACCAGGACAAAGCTAGGAATAAAGGGGAGGGTTTGGATGGATCTTACTCTATTTTAACCAGATCTCAAAATCAGTTAGCTTCATAGACTAACAAAGGAAAGGTGGAGGAAGAACCCCGACCAGTGGTTTCCATCGCTAAACATGGGACTCCATTGCCTCCATAATCAAAAGATCAGGTAATTCATAGAAATGTAATTTCCTCTAACCTCGCCATACCTTCCACTTCTGTTGCTTAGACTAGTGTTGTACCAACTAAAATTCTAGATGATGGACTCTCTTCCTCTGTTTCAAGTTCTTTTCAATTATTTGATATAATTAATCATGCTAGAAAAACTAAAATTCAATTGACAGAGGTTGAATATTTGAGGGCTAACCCAGAACAATTTGATAGGTTAGTAGAATATGTAAGAAAACAAAGCCGTCCCCGTAGGACAAGATTATTTGAAGGCCATTCATGATCCCCCTTAAGATAAACCAGCCCAAAACAATCTTGTTGTAACTCCTCCTATTGCTCCTAGGAAAATAGAACCTTTCTATGTTTCCCTACTTATAAATGGTTATAAATTGAGTAATTGCATTATAGACTCTAGAGCCTCAGATAATGTCATGCCTGCAAAAGTGGCAGATTCTCTTGGCCTGACCTTGACCAAAACTTTTGGGAGGTGTTTTTCCATAAAAAATAAGAAAGTTCTCCTCTTTGGTCAAATAAAAGATGCTCAATATGCTTTCACAGCTTTTCTAGAAAAGTGGATAAAGATGACGGTTTTAGTAGCCGATGTTCCAACATCTTACAGCATCCTACTTGGGCAAATTTTTTGTAAAGATGTGGGAGGTGAGCTAAGTATGGACTTGTCAGAAGCAAGAATTCCAATCCAAGGTATCATGAAGAAGTTGCTTCCTAAAAAAGAAGCAAGGTATGTAGTTACCCAATCGTTGGCACCGAAAGCTCAAATTTTATTTGAATCTTCAGGCATGGGCAACTATTTCTTGTCTACGGATGAGTTCCATGGGGCATCTGATGAAACTCTTATGAGTGATAACTTGAGATTGTGTTCAGCTGACACAACAAGAGAATTGGCAAATCAAAATGAACACATGGAAAAACCTCTCTTCCCAAACGAAGGAGTTTTCAAAGAAAAGGCAACATCTTACGAGGTATGGACCCTAGAATTTGATGGCAACTACTCTTCTACTAGTTCAGGAGCAGGGGTTGTGTTGGTATCTCCTCAGGGAGACATTATTCCTCTGTCCTATAAATTGTAGTTTAACAATACCAACAACATGGCTGAGTACGAGTCCCTGTTGCTTGAATTATAGGCTGTCAAAGAAAAAGGCATTAGGCTACTCCATGCTAAAGGGGATGTTGAGTTGATAGTCTGCCAAGTGAGGAACCTTTATCAAATGAAAAATGAAAGGTTGCACCACTATCACAATTTGGTTTGGGATCAGATTGAAAATTTTGATGCTTTCAACATCTCTGTCATTCCAAGGGAATTCAATGATCGAGCAGATGCATTGGCCATCTCTGCTACCCTCTTAGTCCCTCACCCAGACTTTAAGGGAGACAAGTACACTATTGAGTTGGTCTTTCAGCCAAGTGTACCTGATAATGCCAGCCATTGGCAGGTATTTAACAATGATGATCAAATCATCACTTTCTTGGAGCAAAAGGATAGTTTTGAACAACTACATTTTGAAGGTAGTGAACTCTGAGAATGTGAAGCAACTCTTGAGTCAAATATGAATATAGGTGAGGATTTCTTATAGCTTAAGGGGAATAAGATTCCCAAAGTCCTAGTTTCACTAGAGAAGTTGTTTGATAACCATGATAGGTTTATTAATCAACAGCAAACGGATTCAAAATCCTCTCAAGATTTTGATCAGGTAAACTTGGGAACCAAGCAAGATCCTAAAATGGTAAACATTCAAAAATGCTGAACTCTCGAGGAGAGATTTAAGCTTGCTAGTTTACTTCACCAATATATAGATGTATTGGCCTATTCCTACAATGATTTGAAATCACTCAGGTCAAATGACATTCGTCATGACATTCCTCTGAAGGCCAACTCTATACCTTATAAGCAAAAATTCAGGCAATATAACCCAAAAATATCAGGTACCATTTTAGCTGAGATACACAAGATGATTGATGCCCGAATAATTTTCCCAATCCATCACTCAACATGGATTGCCAATATAGTGCCTGTCAAGAAGAAGAATGGAGAAATTTAAATCTATGTGGATTTCAAAAACTTAAATTAGTTATCTTTAAAAGATAACTACCCTCTTCCCATCATGGATCAAGTTCTACAGATGGTAACAAGTTCAGAAATGTTATCAATGCTAGACAATTTTTTGGGGTACAATTAGGTTGAAGTTGGAAAATTAGATCAGCACAAGACAACGTTCACCACACCTTGGGGCACATTCGCTTATCAAATAATGCCTTTTGGTCTGATAAATGCAGGCGCCATATTTCAAAGGGTGATGGATCTTGCCTTCAGGGATGAAATAGAAAAATTAATTGTAGTATACCTGGATGATCTAACAGTGTTTTCAAAACATCATTCTGAGCACATTTACCATTTGTAAAGGATACTGGAACGTTGTCGTCAGAATGGTATTTATTTAAACCCAAAGAAATCTATTTTCAGAGTAACTGAAGGGAAACTTCTCGGACACATTGTGTCTCGAGAAGGCATTAAAATTGATTCAGAGGGAGTCAAGTCCATCCAGGAACTTACTCTTCCTACTAGCAAGACTGTAGTTCACTCTTTCTTTGGAAAGGTGAACTTTCTACGAAGGTTTATTCCCAAGTTTGCGGAGAAAACCTGTCACATTGTCAACATGATGAAAGGCAATGTTACATTCAGGTGGACTGCTGAAGGCAAATTAGTGTTTAAAGAAATTAAAGAAGCAATCACCCATGCACCAATCTTGGTCTATCCAAATTATACTAAAAGTTTCAAAATATATAGTTATGCCTCTAAACATACACTATCAGCCATTTTGGTCCAACAAAATCCAGAAGGTGTAGAATCTCCTATCTCTTTCATGAGTTGTCCACTTAAGGATCATGAGCTAAAATATTCCCTTATGGAAAAGCATGCATACACAGTGGTCAAAGTGGTCAAACACTTCAGGTTTTATATCCTGAACTCCCACACCAAAGTTCTCATACCAGACACAACAGTAAAATCCATTTTGACTCAGCAAGAGTTCGGTACGAAGAGAGGTAACTAAATTACCAAGATTCAAGAGTTTGATCTAGACATCAAACCAACCAAGCTCATATGGGGAAGGGGTCTTTGCCAGTTGATCACCAAAAACATTCCAAGTAAAGCAAAAAGTGATGAAGTATTCATTGAAAGCATCCCTACGGTCCTCTTTGTTGTAACTACTGATGAGTGGTATTCTGACATTACTCATTTTTTGACATATGGTGAGTGTCCCACTCATCTTTCATTTAAAGAGAAATGGAATGTTAGGTTAAAATTATTTGGTTACGTCCTTTGGGACAATGGTCTTTACAATAGAAACCTAGATGGAGCATTTCTTTGTTGTGTTGACAAGGCGCAACAAGAAAGACTCTTAGAATATTTCCACAATTTGGCCTGTGGAGGACATTTTTCTACACTGGTGATAGCGCACAAAATTCTATGAGTAAGGTATTATTGGCTGACATTGTTTTAGGATGCCTAAAAGTGGATGCATAGGTGTGAATTGTGTCAGCAATTCGTTGGAAAGCCTAAGCTGCCTGCTTTACCTCTCAAGCCAGTAGTAATCGAATAATCATTTTAGCAGTGGGGTATTGACTTCATTGGTGTAGTCAACCCATCTTCTAGTTTTGGGCATGATTATGTCCTCACAACAATGGATTACTTCACTAAGTGGGTGGATGCCATTCCAACCAAGCATGCTACGTCTGAAGTGGTGTGTAGCTTTCTCAAAGAAGATATCATCTCTAGGTTTGGGGTCCCACTAAAGATCATAACAGATAATGTAGCCTATTTTTCATCACATGAAATTACTCAATTTTTTTTCTATTATGGGATTACCCTATCCCACACTTCAAATTATTTCCCTTAAGGAAATGGCCAAGCAAAATCGAGTAACAAAAATCTGGTCACTATTATCAGGAAGTTGGTAGATGATAATCAAAGAACATGGCATAAAGCATTGTATGACACTTTATGGGTAGATAGGATAACACCCAAAAGGGCTATAGGTATGTCACCTTTCTAGCTTCTATATGGATTGAATGCAGAAATCTCCATCACCCTTGAAATACCAGTGCTCAAGTTAACTATAGCAATTGAAGACTCAACCTTTGAAAGCTCAATCAATAAAAGAATCATGTGTCTGAATGAGTTGAATGAACGTCGAGCCAAGGTAGTCGATTGAATTATGAAGCATCAGAACTAGGTGAAGGCACTCTTTTATAAAAAAGCTAAAGTTCATGAGTTCCAAGTCAGAGATCAAGTCTTGTTGTGGAACAAGAGGAGAGAACCAAAAGGGATGCACGGCAAATTTGACTCTCTATGGAGAGGCCTGTTCACCATTCGATAGCTCTGTGGTGAAGCTAGTTTCTTGCTGGAGTAACAAGATAGAACACCATTCGCACTACCCCATAGTGTGTAGCATCTGAAGATGTTCAATCCTTGAGGATTGAATAAGTTCATTTGTATATATGTATAGTTTTTATGTTTTATCTATTTTTATTTTATTTTTAGCTTGACTCCATAGCCTAATGGCTTGGATGAAGGCACTTAGAGACTGGTTTCTACTCTTGCTAATCAATTTGATTAATAAAAGTTCCCCAATAGGAGCCAACTGTTGTTTCTGAAATTAGCTTAGCCTATTTTTGGGAATAACCCCCTACGAAACTTGTATGTTTCATCTTTTGTCTCTCTAAGTTTGTTTTTGAGATGGGTTTTGAATTCATTCTCATCTTGGCCTAGGAATGTGAGAGTAGTTACAATCTCGTTGCGACTAAGAAAATCCCTCCCCTAGACTGCCTCTTCTAGAGTTGGTCTTTTCTTCCATTTTTGTGCATGGGTGGCAAATTTTGCCACCAATGCATTTTGACCTTTGTAATGTAAGGGCGGCAAATTTTGCCACCACTACATTTTTCTTTCAAGGGAGGCAAATTTTGCTGCCCTTGCATCTTGACCTACAAGGGCAACAAATTTTGCCACCCCTATGTTTGAACTCACTAAAACATGCAAGGGTGGCAAATTTTGTTGCCCAAACATGCCTTGGTTTCCATGCGCATCATTTATTGCCACGTGCAGCGGGTTCTTGGGATTGTTTTTCACCCCATATAAACTAATTTGAACCCCATTTTTTCTCATCACTTTCTCCTCTCCTCCTGCCTTCTACGTCTGGACCATATAACAAGTGATTTGACGCATGTTTTCATGATTTTGAGCCTGTGGCACGCATGGCTTTCTAGGTGGGTCCTGTGTTTAACATTTGTTTCCTTTCTTTTTCTATTCTTTGCTTTGATTAGTTGTTTTTATCATTACTATGGTTTATTTTATTATCATTTTTTCCTGTGAAGCCTTTTTCCTGGGAGGGTGGTGATTTTCAGCATCTCCAACCTTACCCTTCCTATCTTTCACCTGAAGGTTTCTTCCCAAGCACTTGCATGGGTGGAAAAAAATCACTGCATGCGCCATGACCCCAAACCCTTTTCCCTGTGTGGGTAGTGAATTTCTCTGCCCACATAGTCCTTGCATGCATGGGTGGAAAAAATCACTGTCTGCACATCTCCCCAACCTGTGCAAGCCATCCTTATAGGGGTGGCAAAATTTGTTGCCCCTACCCTTTTCTAAACCCGCATACGGGGGTGGCAAAATTTGATGTCCCTACATGTTTTTAACTTGAAATGTATGGGTGGCAAATTTTGCCCCCTGTGAAAGCCATAACTACAAGGGTGGTGAATTTTGCTTCCCCTACCATTCTTCCCTTGACATGCAAGGGTGGCAAAACTCACTACTTATGCAGGCCGACCCTTCCTAGGTGGCAAATTTTTCCACCCTTACACTCCTTCACTCCAACATGCAAGAGTGGCAAATTTTGCCACCCATGCATTCCTCCTTCTCATTTTTCTAACTCCAGAGGAATTTTCATCTCTTCCCTTTCTTTTCCTTTCTTCCTCACTTTTCGCTCCTTTTTCTGACCTGGCCTTTTTAAGTGACCTTCATTGACACAGATCACTTAAAATGCATTTTCCCCAATTTGTCCACTCTCCCCTAATTTCATGATCATGACTACAGTACTTTTAGAAAACTCTTGTTCATCGACACCTGTTTGACCAAAGCCAGTTCCCATGTCTGAAGCATCTCTAAAAAAGGTGAAGACCATGAAGTATAAATACCAGGGCATCTTCCCGCTCACTTTCGTCTCCTCAAATGTCGATGACATCTGGGACACCAAAATTGGCCATGTGGACATGGCCAAGTTCATAACCTGAATGAAGGTGATGAACCTAAGCACCAACATAAAGAGGATCACCAAGAGTAACATCCACCTAGTGGCCACTTTTCTAGTGGCAGCACATCATATAGAGTTCATCCTTTAATGTGCCCGTTTCTACAACAAAGAGACCAGGTCAATCTCAGATGCTAGCAGTAATGTGGTGATTCAGCTAGATCCCAAATTCATCGACAAAGTCTTCATGTGCCCTCTAGCCACTAAAGTGACCAAGATCAACTTCATGGACACCTAGAAGGAATATGAAAAAGACCCTGAGAAGGCAAAGAAAGTGATGAACTATAAATGGTTGAAGACCCCCAGAACCAACCTATCCAGATGGCCATGAAACTTTCCAAGGAGTGACTTCATTGAGGAAGTTGGTGACTTGATCACCCTTCTCAAAAGAGTACGAGGCCTCCCATCTTCCTCACTATTCCATGAATGGATGTACCCATTCATTAAAATCATCCTCCAAGGTAAGTAGGTCATCTTTTGGGAAGAGCAAATCAGCAATGCCCTCCACGAGCAACTAACCAAGGTACAAACTTCTTCCAAGTTTTATATGACTTCGTACCTTGTGTACATAGCTACCATAATGCAAACTTTTTAGGGTTTGACAACTGAAGGGGATAGAAAGACAACCCCAGTATACTCATATTACCCCCAGTTGACACTTCAAGGGTCAACCCGTCATTTTAAAAGGGTAAATGATGCCTTCATTGCCATATTTCTATGTCTCTTCAACCCTCAACTTGAGCAGAAGAGAGCATCAGACGAGGCTTGGATAGTGGTCAATGACTACGGCTACATGTTCCTCTAATTTTCCACCTTTTGCTATCTTTAGGTTGGCTTTTTCCAAGACTACCCCTATATGCTCCCCAGGTTCCCTTCTGACAAGTTGGTTCTAATAGAACTTTGCAGACAATTGATTGTCATGCATACTAGACAAATGGAGCTGAAGAAACTAGGTTACAGGTTTCTAATCAAAATTGGCAGGTATTCCATTGCAACAGTAGCCAAAACCAAAGTCATGAAAATAGAAATGCAGATGGTCACCCTAAAGCAGTTCAAGAAAAGAGACAAATTTGACTACAGAAGAGTTAAAGACAAAATTAGAAAGAAGACTCAGTTCCATGAGCCCATGATTGAAGACATCTAGATAGACCTAAAGATGGCCAAAGAGATCAGAAAGATGGATATTTTAGGCTGACCCTAGAGCAGAGTGAATATCTGGGGCTTGCAGAGATTCCCTCTAATCTAATCGATGATGGGAACATCATCAATAGTAGATACCTAGCTAAAAAGGTTGCTAGCTCCCCTCTTCCTCCAAATCAGTGTTCTCAGAAGGAACTAACTTCTTTAATAAAAATATTTGAACCAATATTGGCTAACACCAATGATTGGTTAGCAGCCAGAGGAATCAAACTGAAAGAATTTATCATGGGATCAGAGGCTGAGTATCAAGCAGAGTTGAAGAGGAAGGTGGAAACTAAGACCAAGAACAAAGGCAATGTTCCTTCCCCCTCTAGGCCTCACAAGACTAGAATCATCTTTGTTTCCAAAAAGCCAAAGACTACTAAAGATCCTGAAGCGGTAGCTAAAGGAACTAAAGAACATGGCCCTCAAACACAAGCAGCTCAGCCAATGGAAATAGATGACCGACTGACAGGATAGCCAAGCACTGAACCTCTACCTTCATAAGAAGAAGCACAACCACTCAAGAGCATCTCTCCTTCTACACCTCAGTCTCCTATGGCACCCTCTTCTCCTATCTCTCTGATCAGTGTTCCCTCTTCTAGAGTTGTCTCTCCTTTCAGAGTCAATTTTGGTGATCCTCAAGGCACTTCTAGAGGATCTCCTCACTCCTCTAGGTCTATTCCCAGTTGGTCATCTCCCTCTTTCAATCTAGAGGAAAGTTCTGCCCAAGATCTAGAATTAGTAGTTGGTACAGTTTCACCTATTACTCCCACTGCGACTACTGTCACCACTAGCAGTGTAGAAGCTGCTAGAATAACACCAACTGAGGGAACCATTACCATGATAGGTACTTCTCTCCCACCTTGGATGTCAGCATTCACCCCCAAAAGAAAGAAGTTGTACATCTCTCCAGATGACTTTGAATTTGGAAAAATAGTGCCGGTGAAAGCTAAGGCTCCTAAGAGGCCAAGGATCCTCTCGAAATTGGTCTAGGAAAAAGGGCAAAAATTTCTAGAAATTGCCAAGCCTCCATAGGACGCAACCCTTGAGGGTTTTGAAATGATTATCTATTCCATCTCTCATGTTGAACTTGGTAAAGTTACTCATGAAGGTGCAAAAAGTGACCTTCAGTATGCTATGGACATCATGGTCTAGAAATTTGACCGAGAGGAGATGAAAGATTATTACAAGTCCAAGACAGAGCAGCTAATGGCAATAATAAGAAGGTTCACTCTTCCCCCTGAAGTGGCAACTCTAGAGGCCCTTTTTGTAGATTACCCTATCATCCAAAAGGCAGAGAAGACTTACTTAAAGGGAAAATTCCTGGAGGACTACATTGAAAAAATGCATACTCAAGGAGTTTCCTTGCTATCAGAGGTTGCAAAAAAGATGGACAAGATGAAGAAATTAAGGGCAGAGTTAGATGACTTTGTCTCTCTTATCTCTCAAGAGATTAGTCGTTTAGAAAAATATCTTGCCAAATGGAAGGAGATGAAGGATTTGAAGAAAAACACCTTGATATCTATGGTGTCATGTCAAATAAGGACTCTCATGTTGAGATCAAGGAGTCACTAACTTTCAGGATCTAGGTACTCAAAGATTTAATTGAGGATCTCAAAGCTTTCAGGGATGTTGGTGAGAAGAGTGACATAAGTCTGCTCAATAAACTAGAAGAACTACCTTACAATCTCACCTCCAAGGAAAATCAATTCCTCTCATCAGAAGAAATGAGCCGCAATTTGAAAGAGATGATTTGAAGAGATTTTGAAGAGAAATCCTTCTCAATGTCTTCTGTAGATAATATTCTAGACACTCAGTTAACTTTGGAAAATCTAAAATCTAGGTTAACTGGTCATGCTAAGGCCATCACAGCATTAAAGGATGCATTAATCAGAGCTAGAATCATCTCCAAGAACACGATTGCGCCAGACAATTTAGGAATTCAGGCATCTATTGCTATGTATGATGCTCATCTGAAGAAATTTGGTAGCAAGAACTAATTTTTTCCCCTCCTTTCTTCTTCTTTCCTTATGCACTTTTGTTTTGTGAAAAGTGCATGCAATTTTATAAGATGTAATTACATGTAAATATTTCAAAAAAATATCTCAAAGTCAAAGATGAGTCATCTTTGACCAAGATATTTTTGTATTTTATTATTTTCTATGTTTTTGAGGATTTTCTCCCTATATATAGTGGAGACCTCATTTGTAATATAGCTTGGAAAATTTGAGAGCAAACACTCTGTTGAAATCAAAGCAATTTTTGAGACTTTGTGCTCAAACTTGTAAATCATATTTTGTTAAATGAATGAGAAGCAGGTTTATTTCAGACTTTATGTTGAAGTTATCTGTGTTGTCTAGGAAATAGTTTCTTATGTTCTCTTTCTTGATGATCTCTTGTTTATCTAATTTAATAATCAAAGTGGGTGTATTAATATTATCTGAGAATGCTTCTAAAAGGTAGAGGATAGACTTTGAGCTACTTTTACCTTTGAGATTCAGTTATCTTTTATAGTTTTAGGAGAAGACTTTGTGCTTTGTTTCACTCTATGGCTACGTTTGTTCTAGATCGGTGAAGGATACTATGGAAGACTTTGTGCTTGCGTAATTGTTCTTGTGGACTTTATTACTTCAGGTGATCTTCTGTTTCCCATTTAATACCATTCCTAAAAGAAGAGGAGTGTTGTTAGCTAAGGATCAGGATATCCCTCTTTTTTTTCTTTATACATTACCTCTGAAAAAAGAGAGGTAGATGTTGTTATACCACCCCATGTGTTTTTTTTTGCTTAATTATATATATATATATATATATATATATATATTCAGTGCATAAATATTTATAGGGAACCTCTCCTTGATGAGAGGAGAGATTTAATTCATCCAGATCTGGTAAACCCATACTTTTGATGGTGTAAATCTCCCTATGTTGTGGATGATATACCCATTTTGTCATCAGTTAGTTGACGACAAAATATTCACCCAACAACTATTATACATGGGCAACCTTTCTTGTAGGATATAAAGAGAGATGACTCCTTTTTGAAAATTTTAGTGATGTCATTATGTTATATTAAATAATTTTAATATAATAATTTTATGTTAAAACCTATTGATTATTCTCATGTTCTTCACCTTCTCACACTAAGAACCTATATTTAGTCCTAATGAGGCATTCTCCCAATTAAGCACTTACAAGTCTGTATAGGTAGATGGAAGAAGAGGGTTTTATACCTAGTGGGGTAACACACTAAGAGGTATCTGAGGTATTTAGGAGCCATGAGGATAATTAAGAAACATTTAATATTGATATATTATAGGTCATGAGGATCAACCCACTCAAAATGGTAAGCTCAGTCAAGACACCTAGTAGGCATACAATGAAATGTGAGTGCAAAATAAATATAACATTTACTGTGTGGTGGTATTATAGGTATATAGGTTTTGAAATAAAAATAAGAATAAATATACATGTTCTAACACCATTAAATAAAAACTAAATTTCCAATGAATAAATAATTTACTTCACACTTACAAATAAGAGCCAAAACTACCACCTACATGTAGAGTTTTAAAAGAATGAAGGGAAAGTGTTTACCTAAGCATAAAATATGAATATTAAGAGATTAAAATAGGTATATTAATTTGGTTACTAAAGTATCATATTTTTATCATTTAATTATTATACGATTTCATGACATAAAAATCCTAAAAAAGAGTAATTAGGCCTCATAAGCCTAAATAAGCATACACAAGCCTATGTATGAGAGGTGAGAAAACATGAATCCTCCTAAATAGTTTGAAAATTAAAAGGTGATATTTGATGAGTGAAATTTACTAGGATATTTCCATGAATATTAGATTAATTTAAAAAGAGGAAGAATATGAGAAAAATTTTATTAGGACTAGAAGACTAAGATTATGTTTAAACCCTCATACAGGGCTCAAGGTAATTTTTGTCAGTTTGAAGGGTCAATATTTTAAATATACCACTTAAAAATATCAAATGATGTGAAAAAAACATAATTTAGGTGTTTATAACTCAAAATAAGCACCTATACTCCTTTTCTCACAATTTCTTTTCTCTTGAGCTCAAGAATGTAGTCTTCAATACCTGAGAAGCTTGTTCTCCACGTGTGATCATCCATGATAATATGAATGGGATAATAAGACATTTGGGAGAGTATAAGTTTTTTTAATAAAAATCCTTGAATTTTTTTGGCATTAAGGTCCTCAGGCCTATGAATAATCATTAATACTCCAAGACACATTAAATCCTCCTTAAGCCCTGTAAATAACCCAATGGTAGAAATAATACTTTAAAACACTCAATATGGATTGAATGATCCCTAAAATTATATTTATGATGTTTTTTACCCTATTAGTAACCTAATTGAATGTAATTTTTTCATGTGTGGGTTGAATATGTACGGAGTTTGACCCAAAAAGCTCTTTCTTTAACTAGTTCTCAAGGTTTTGGACTAGATTAACTCTTCTAGGTAGTTTCATAGGTTATATAGGATAGTATGAGGGTGATTATACCAAATTAAATTATTTAAATAAGGTTTCATAGTTTTGGTATAGGCCACAAGTGACAAAATAGGCCCAAGTGGAAAGGGATGGCTTATATGGCTTCAATAAAGTTGTGTATACATTTATCTCAAAGTTTAAAAGAGATAGAATTTGGAGTAGAACACCCTCAACATGTCAAATGTCAATTGTAAGGTTTTTAACTCTTCTTAAGAATCATATGGGTAAATATTTGAAGATTAATTATGAATAATAAAGCACCTAAAATACCAATGAGTGTTCCTATGCCATTCTTACGAAAAAGTTCATTAACACTTGTTCTAAATGAAAAGAAAGAAGATGAAAAAACAATCTTTAAAGGATTGGTGTCAATATCCCTATGGTTTTTAACTGATATGATCATGAAATGCAATTCATGAAATTTCTTCTTATCTTTTTACTCCATATTCTTCCAATTTATTCTATAAATATAGCATTGGCAAGCATTGTAGACATCCAAAAAATTGGTATGGTGAAGCCCTAATGAATTTTATAAGTGATTTAACTCTAGATTAATAATTAAAACTAATTTTAGTTTCCTCAAATATTGCATTCAGTGTTTGATAAGTTTTTTTTGTTTTATGATAAGTGATATTTTTATTCCTTACATTCATCCATCTCTTTCATGCATTTGTGTGAGAAAATTACCTTATAGTAGGTCATATGATGTGTATCTAGTAGCTTTTTATGGTTTTAAGTGTGATAAATATTACTAGTTTGAATTTTATAAGTGATTTAACTCTAGATTAATAATTCAAACTAATTTTAGTTTCCTCAAATATTGCATTCAGTGTTTGATAAGTTTTTTTTGTTTTATGATAAGTGATATTTTTATTCCTTACATTCATCCATCTCTTCCATGCATTTGTGTGAGAAAATTACCTTATAGTAGGTCATATGATGTGTATCTAGTAGCTTTTTATGGTTTTGAGTGTGATAAATATTACTAGTTTCTATTAAAAATCCTACTACGATTTCACATTTAAGACTACATTGCATCCTACCTTAATATTGAAGACCCATTGTTAGAAGGGTTAGATTTCAGTGTTGAGGTCAGTTTTATAATTGTTTTCCATAGTGTAAGTGTGATCAAGTAGTGGAGTTAACTTTGGTGCATCACCTCCATACTTTTCCTTTTCTTTTAGTTCCATTTTTCCCTTTTTCCTCTCAGGCAAATAGTTTAGTGATCAGATTTAGGTGTTGTACATGGGAGATAGCCGATAATTTATAGATTCACATCTTCAAGCTAGTTACCCACACATAGAGGTGATTCCATTGTATCATGAATTGAGAAGGATTGATAAAATTCATCTAGGGTGAAAATTTTGGTGATAATAATACCCATAAACTCTAGTATTCATTCTATTTTCAAACACATGGGCCCATTCAGTGTCTAGGTTGCACAATCATTCTACATTTTGTTTGTTATATATAAAATGATCTATTCCATAGGTTCTAAATTAATAGTATTCAAGTTTAGATAACCATGTTCTATCAACTTAGGAAATTAACACATGATTATTTCATATATTTCTCTGAATAATATACTCTACATACATCATCATCATCATCATCATCATCATCATCATCATCATCATTATTCCTTGAATACATCTAATTATTAGGGTCCCTTTGAATAGGTAACCATTTTAATTCATTTAGGCCCTAATAACAATCCCTATAATTTGTCATCGAGACATGTTATATGTTATAGTCTCTTAACATTACTAAGATACATTGAATTAATGCAATAATAAAATACAAAATTAAAGATAAAATTAGTGATATGTCATACACAAAATTTTATTCCTAATCATTACAAATATATATGCACTTATTATCATTCTTATTCTTTTGTTAAAGAAAAATTAAATGTTATCTAATAATAAGTCATTAGTAAATAAATATTTACTAAAAATTATATATATATATATATATATATATATATATATATATATATGAGAATAATTTCTACAAAATAATATAGAGTTCAAACCATTCCCTATAATTCTAACATTTCCTTTTACAAATGTAGGGTATATATTTAATGTAAAGAGACTATGCATATTTATATTATCAACATTTAATTTAATATACTAAAGTATCTAATGTACCCACTCAAACTTCCATGTGTTTCATAAACTTACCTGAAACTATATTTTATATAAAATATTCCATGATGTAAACTTCTAGCACATTCAAAATTGTAAAATTATGTGTGAGTTATCCTTCACACCTTCCTAATAACAAGTGGGTAATGTATACTTATGAGATCATAATTACAAGAGTTATACCATATAGAATATCATCATAAATAATTTAAATGTTACACAAAGAATAATTCACAAGAAATGGGAAATAATATGCCTATTCAGATCAAGTATTTATATTTTAACAAAGTTGTAATTTATATATCTTAAGTTAAATTATTTTGTTATATCATATTTTATTATTTACCTTGATCATTTTCAAATTATGAATTTATATAATAATTTTTGGTAATTAATTTATGTTTACCAACTCACCATCATGATAATGTGTTCCCGTTTAGATTGATAAATCACACTTATTATGGGAAAATTGAAATGTTACATAATTATGAGTAGATTACATTATATCATTGATAAATTACCTACTACACCTTATGTGGATTATAAACCAACATTAATAAATGAGGACATAATTGATATTAACATTGATACTAGTGTCACACCAACTATTTTAAAGCTAGGTGCCTCATTGACTCACAAAGAGTAGAATAGTTATATTAAATTATTAAAATAGTGTTAAGATATTTTACATGGTTTTATGCCTGATAGGCCTAGTATATACACATATAGTTTTGCATAATTTTGTTTCAAATATTAATGTCAAACTCATAAATAAAAAAGTTATAGATATGAAACCTAAGGTAGTTTTATTTCTTAATGATTAAAACCAAAACTTATTTGATGCAAGTTTTATTAGACATATTGATTATTTTAACTATATTTTCAATATTTCCCTAGCTATTAGGCCAACTAGGGACATTAGGATTTTCATTGAATTATAGATATAAAAAAACCCTAGAATGATTTCCCATTACCCAATATTTATGTACTTGTTTCTAAACTAGGAATAAGATGTTTTATGTTATGGATGTGTTTTAAAGTAACAATTAAATCAAGATCAATCCTAGTGAATAATGTTAAACCACTTTCACAACTCATTGGGGAACATTTTATAAAGTGGTCATGACTTTTGAGCTAAAAATGTAGGATATACTTATCAAATCAATATACCACATATTTTTTTATGATTAAATCTATGAAATTCTAGAGAGATATGTATATGACATCCTAGGAAATTATAAAAAAATGAAAACACTATGTGTATGATTTGAGAAAGATATTTAACATATTGAGATAATATTTAGTAAGACATAATTATTGCTAGCTAGGAACTATAACTCAATGGTTTTCAATATTATTAAAAAAATACCCCAATTATGAGTGGGGTGTTGATTTTTAATGTGATTGATGATATTAAATAATATATATCCAATCCTATATTAATGATGGTACTCAAATTAGATTAGTCATATTTGTTATATGTTTTTACTATAAAGCATTGTTTAAGAAATTCTATTGCACAATATGACAATGATAAAAAAGAAAGAGAAATTTATTGTATAACTTCATAGTATTATGAGAAATATTGAAATTCAATGGAAGATATATGCTTGGATATTTAGTTCTCAAAAAAAAATCTCAAGAATTATATGCTCAATGATGAAACACATTATTACAAAGATATATCCATTGAAATATATAATTTATAAGCTTTATTTATCAAGAACAATAATCAAGTGAGTAATGATATTTATGAAATTTGATCTTAATTTTGCATCTAAAAAATATGTTAATGTAAGGTCATGTCAAATCAATTGAGATTCCCTTATTATACCACATTCTTATAGACGGAACCATTCAAATGCATTTGTTATGAGTATAAGTGAGAATAAAAGTTGGAAAATTTAATTTGATGGTTTGAAAGTTCTTCAAGTTGGGTTGAGAGGGGGGCATATTTTATTGATCACCCTAAAGATACATATGATTCCATTAACATATCGATTGATATTTTCATGTACCAAAAATATAGTAGAGTATGAGGAAATGATTATAAGACTCCATGTAGCATTTTCTTTAAAAATGAAATCTATCAAATTTTATGGTGACTATAAAATTTTGGTTAACTAAGTGACATGTGATTATCAAATGAAATAAGATAAATTAATTCCATACAAAGATTTAGTGATTAATTTGATTATCCAATTTTATGAATTTTTGGATGTTGTGCCTAGTCCAAATTTTTTGTCCACACACACACACATAAAACACACACATTTATATTTTATATGATCATTCCATGTTGAATATTAATATTTTGTAATAACCTTCCACTAAATTTCAAAGATTGGATTCCTTATATGTATTTTCATTAGAAAATGGTATAGAAAAACCAAAGTGGTGTATGAATATGTTTAAATATTTATCAATTTAAATCATTCCCCCACACTTCACATGAAATGATACAATAAAATTATGAAGATAGACCATTAAATACATTATGAATGGATATTTTATTTTCAAAATATCCTTTAATGGAAATATACAATATTACTTCAACATAAGGAAGATAAATTGGCATTACAAATTTTTTTATAATAATGAGTGTGGTGGATGTTTAAGTGTAAAATACATGTCATGTAGAATGGGTTATTATTAGAATACAATGGAACATGATTGCCATTAATATGTAAAAAATGCCATAGAAATAGTAATATTATGAACACTCTTGATCGATAATTACAATCCTTAGTCCTTTTCCATATGTATATTTGATTTATTGGGTAAGCTTATCCATCATCATCATAAGGTCATAAGTTTATCATCATAACAATTAAATATTTTACAAAACATGTTGAAGCTATGCCAATAGAGTATACTAAAAGTTAAGGTATTTATAATTTCATAATGAAATCTATTATATCTATATTTCTTATACCATAATATATTATAAATAAAAATGGTACATATTCTAAAAATAAAATGGTTAATAAGTTTTCTAAAAAAACAATATTAGACATACTTATTGACACCTTATTATATATAAGGAAAATTTCAACCTAAATAAACTATTAAAACTATTATTGACATTTTATTAAATATACTAAATAAACATGGAGATGATTGACATAATTAGATAAATTATTCTTTATGGTATTATAGGAGATATGTTAGGCTACCTAGATAAACAACCCTATATTCATTGATTTATGGAGCTAAAGCTTTATATCCCTTAGATATTGATATACCTTCACTTGGAGTTTCACTTAAATGGATTTTTGATGATGGTGATTATAGATAAAAGACATCATATTAGTTATAAATGTTGGATATGGAATGTATTAATGTTATTTAGAACCTCGGATTTCATGAGAATCACCTCAAGGAAGCTTATAAAAAAATATAAAATCAAGAGATTTCAATGTGGGTGATAAAGTGTTACAATAAAATTAGGTTAATACTAATGTCAATACATAATAAAAAGGCACGTTCATGCCTACTTGGATTGGTCAATTCATTATCACTTATAAATTTGGTTCATGGGAATATCATCTTGCTAGTTTAGAATGTAATAATTTGAATAATTATATTAATAATATACATTTTAGACATTTATAAAATTAAAAAATTTCCTCTTTCTTATTATTCATCTATTTCCATTAACTATTAACCAGTCATCTTATTTGGATTTTTTCTTTATTTATATATGCATATTGTATTTTATTTTTCCATTTGTCTCTGGTTTTTTCCTTATATTTTACTTAGTTTTTTCCTTAGAGTCTATTATTTGTTTTTTGTTTTTTTACCTTCACACTTTGTGTTTTTTTGTTTATTTTGGTTTTTCTTTGGTCTTATGTTGAAACTTGACATGTGTCTCAAAGTTGATGATTCTCCATGATTCATATTATGTGAATGTTTTTTGTGTTTTTGTCTACATTATCATGATTCATATCATTGATCTACTAAACACAAGAATATTTTTCTTGTCCATTTCATTTTTCATATCCTATCCACTTATAGAAAAAAATTCTACACTTTACATTGATTATATTTTCATACTTGATGCTTTTTGAATGGGTGAATTATTGATTACATGTTGTCCATGAGGGGGTTATTATTATTATACATATATTTCATTTAATTTTCCCATGGGTCCCCTACCTAGTGTATATATTCAAAAAGGATATAAAAATTGGTCAAATTAGAGATTTTTAAAAAATAAATATGAGATCCCAACCTAAATAGTGGCAAGGCCAACAAGTTGGTGAGCCAAAAAATAAAAAACTAGATTCTACTTAGGCCAAGAAGGCCTCTTGATATACGAACAAAGAAATAAAAGAAAAAAATTACAACCATCTATGTTAAAAACCTAGAAACAAGTGAAATTCAAGTGTTACCTTACTTAATGACCCTTGATTCTGCTACCTCAAGGAATCCTTCAGCCTTTAAAGGGCCCTCACCAAATAGACCCAT
>JARHVA010001480.1:157500-175000 GCA_037957365.1 Torreya grandis | reverse complement strand
AAGTGTTTTACCTTACCACATTTCGATGGAAGGTGTAATCATCTATTTCAATGACCAAGAGATGTATTATGCTACAATGGTAAAAATTTTCTAAGTGATTTAATTTTTTTATCTTCTTCTAAAAAATCATGCTAATATTTTTCTATATTTTATAACTTTTTCTCATCCTACACACACATCTTTGTCATTATGAAAGGTTCAATAAAAATTAAATTATGATGGGAACCTAGGTGAAGTGGGAGGAAAAATAATTATTAGAGACTAAAAAGGAGGCTTTTTAATATCATATTTGGTACCCCTAGGTTTTTAAATGAATCATGTGGAAAAAGTGAGGGTTGCACTTTGGAGAATACATGTATGATGTAGGAGCATCATTACTTGACTTGTGTTGTCTAGGGAATTTTGGTTTAGTCAAGTGTTTATGGTCAATTAGAATATTTAGAGTGTTTTAGGGGTTTTAAGAGTATTGGCACACACTTTGGAGTGTTTTCCAAGTGTATATGGGTGCTTAGGTAGGTTAGATTTTCAAATTGGCATTTTCCAACCAATTTTCATAATTTGAATTTTTGAATGATTTTGTCTACTCTAGGTGTTGTAGGAGTATTTTGAAGGAGTCATAAAGGTTTAAAATTATTGGTGAGCCTTATTTAAGACACCATATGTCTATACATGGACATTAATTCATACTTGTATGTAAATCAACCTTGATATTTTGTTTCAATATCTAAAACTACTTGCTAGTGATAGTTCGAAAGGAAAAAAAGTGGTTAGAATAGTATAGGTGATATACAACTTATAAATTTTGGTGAAGAGTTAGTTAATTATAATTAATTAATGAGATAAAAGTTTAAGGTTTTAAAAAACAAGAATGTATTGCCTCAAGTTCATAAAATAATGACTATATACCCTATTTTCCTGTATGTGTACATGGAGAATGATTGTCCTTGGAATGTTCAAAGAAGAAAGACTTCATAAATATTTGCTTTTGAGGTTCATATTATATTTGGTGAGTTTAATACTCATTTTATGAAATTTATAAAAAAAAATAATGATCTTCAATGTATTTGTGAAATTTTGATCTACACACTCTATGATTAGTACCTTGTATATAAAGAAACCAAATATATTCTATGTGTGGAAACGATTTTATAAATAATTATTAGATCATGTACAATTGGTAATAGGATATGTTTAAATGATTTTTTTTAACCTTTTTTGAAGTTTAAAATTTTTTACTCAATACCTTGATTTAAACTTTGTTCTTAGACCCTACATGGGATTGTGTTCTAAGACATAGTTAGACCAAGAAAGTAAGATAAATGTTGAATAGAGGCATTAAGATGTAGAACAAAATATTGGAAGAGATGTGTGATAGTTAAATAGAACCTGGTAAATCATAAAAGTTTCTTGAAAGTTGTTTTAGTGGTCATTGTTATAAATTCACTTCTCTTAGGCACTTACAAACATAGTCAACCCTGAACTATGGTTTCTAAGACAAAATTCCATTTTCTAAGTGTTTCAATAGATGAAAATTCTCCAAATTTTGTAGTTTAATATACCTAAATGAATTTTATGAGATTATTAATGTTTTTTATTTATTTAGTATAGTGGAGCATAGTTAGAGGTGATTGTGTGTGGTGTAGGGTAGTGAAGGCCTAATTAGGCCTAAATAAAGACCTAAAAGGAGTTGAAAGGGTGGTTTTTGAGTAGATCTTTACTTAGATATTTTTTTGAGACATAAAAATAGATAGAGGTTGAATTTAAAAGGTATATATCCCCAATATGAAACCTAATTTGACCATATAAGAGGGAAAATCCTAAAAAAAGGTTACAAAGAACCCTGCCAAAGTAAGAAAAGTGGTGAAAGTTGTAAGAGGTGTACTGAGAGGTCTTAAGGGTTGAATAAGGAATAAAATAAGGAATATAATGAGCATGTCAAATATATTAATAATATATATTCAACTAGTGATTCCTTGAACCATTTAATGATTAAATTAACCTTTGTCAAAGAGTTGTGTATTGAAACAAGAGACAAGTGGTGAGTTTGTGAGTGTATTCCTCTGCATCAATGTAGCCAAGGAATTTAAAATAAAGCCTATCATTATAAAAGGTGATTCATTGAATATTATTATTTATATTAAGGGTAATTCAACCCAATTTTTTTCCATTATGAATGTGAAAAGGGATGTTTATAATCTAATGACAAGTTTTAAAGAACTAATAATTAATCATACCTACAAGAAGGATAATGGTTGCATTGACTGGATGGCCAATAAAGTATTTTTGATTCAGAGTTTAACCAAATGAACCAAGTTAAATATTTTACCTTCACCTTTTATTAAAAATTTAAGCAAATTTTTAACCTTACAAAATAGGGGGGTAAGAAGACCTTTTGTCTTTATTAACTTATTAATCCTTAGTAATTGGAAGGGGGGATCTATATAATATGGATAAATTAGCATCGAGTTATGAATCAATTGCAATTTTTTTAATAATAAATGTCATGTATTATAATAACCTAATGTAATAAATATGATATCATATAAGGCTTAATATAGGAGGGTATAATGTCACCTAATGAAAATAAAGATGGAAAAAAATAATGTCCTAAATGTCACAAAATATGGCCCTATATGGACTAGATATAATAATCATAACACTTAAAATATCATGCCCACATATATGCATGATAAATATCATGAAATCATAATCACCAAGTAACTATAATGTAGTATATTGTAGATTATAAATCTGAATTTTATAGAAACTCAATATTGTATACTTAGAAAGTACTTCTCATGGCCATACCCTTAAGTTCATAAAAATTCCCACTACCAAAAGGCTTGAATCAAATATATCTTATGCCTATTAATTATCTCTTAGTATGACCATATTTATTCTAATGATCAGGCCTTTTATGCTACTCAAAATTATAGAAACATGCTTATGAACATCCTCTACAAGTTTTAGACCTAAATTTATTTTCTAGCTTCTTGGACAATTGCATCCCAACAAGATGTCTACATCAATGCAAATTTCCTAGGCCAAACTAAGTTTCTAGTGCCCTAAATTCATCAAATTTTATATTTTAATGTTTCATTATGGTCATGATAAATTATTTAATATGAGATATTTCTCAAAAGGATTGGTATATATGCATGATCAATCCTCATTCATATCTCACCTAGCAACATAGAAGGCAACTTACCAAAATAATTTAAGTATTAAACTGAGAAAAGCTTCCCTATTATTTCCTATTTTAATATCAATCATAATTATAACCCATATATAGGTCTAAATTACTTAAGGATCTACCCCTAAGTCCTATTTTCTAAGTTATAATCTAGGTCACTATATTTAATTACTTTCCACATATTGTACCTTTGTGCTCACATAAGACAACACATTAGAGGATAAATACATAAGTATGATGTCCTATTTGGATTAGTGACCATTTGTTCATCACCCATTGATAGAGTGGTATTTAGTTTTAGCTCAACACTATGATACCACTAACTCATTTTTTCTATAGTCACTATGAAGATGAAGAACTAAGGTTTTGATCATTTGACAAGGAGAGACAATCTATGTATAGGATTTGAACACACCAAAGTAAAGGTGAAATAAAAACTATAAAATTATAGGTGGTCACATATATATTTAATCAATATTCCATACTAGACATCTCCATCCATGTTAGATAGGTGCATTGAGGCATCCATATAAGTTTGACGCAAGTGTTGAGGCCATGAAGTGAAAATTTATAGAATCGAATGATTGATGTAAAATATAGATCCAATATAATTACATCCCGTTATATATAATATCTACATGCACATATTAAACCAACTAAGTAGTCTTTTTTCATATATGAAAATATCAACCAATAGTTATACTTTCCATTTTTAGCATATCTTAGCATTTGCATTCAAAATATTATTTATCTAAGTTTGAAATTAATTATCCTACTATAGATATATTTATCACCCTTATGATTATTAATTTATATATTCTTAACCCTATACTATATTGATCCATATCAAATTAGGGTTAAAAATCCTAGGAACGTGGCCTCTATATCTTTCCATGCAACTCTTAGTGTGTTCTATGTGTTTTTTCTAGTTTTTTAATCTCTCAATTGTTACACTTTATTTCAAAAAGCAAAATTTATTTTCATAAAATCATGTTTAATATGAAAAAAAAAATTCATCATCTTAACCTAATTAGGGTGATAGCTACCATACCTCTAATCGGGTCCATGTTATCACTACTTCAAGGGGTAAGGTAGATGGTATATATATGCATATTCAATTTGAGATACCTATAAATTATGCTTTTGAATCCATAAAATATCAAATACACACCATGATAAATTTAATGGAATAGTTATAAAATAAAAATAAATATGTTAATTTCAAAGTGGCATCATTAAAAAATTAGATCACATACTTAAATAAGTCAAAATATGTTATTGTCAATCATGTGTTTACATCTTCCTCTAGCAATGTCATAGCCAATAAGATTTCAATTCCAAATTAAAATATAAAACATAATACATATAAAAAAATTGATTCAAATCCTATACCAAATCCTAATAAAAGTCCATGATAAATCCTAAGAGAAATACTTTGAAACAAAGTGATTCAATTATGTCCTCTACATCGTATAAGGAGATCCAAATAAATTGTGCATATCATTGATGCATGGAAACCATAAATATTTTTTTTATGAATCAAAAAAAAAATTTAGAAGTCTCAAATACATTGGTGAACCTATCATTGATATATCACTCAATAAATCCATTTTCATTATGAGTACTTCTCCTAAAACACAAGTGCCAAAATAGAAAATATGGTTACCAATATACAATCTAAAACAAGAGAAGGTCAAAAGAAAAAAGAAATAAACAAAAAACCATTACCAAAGGTTATAAAAACATCAAATGATGATACTATTACTAATATAAATATGATATATGAACATTTGATAAAACTTCATTTTGATCAGTTGACAAGTTACCACATAATATATTCATACCTATAGGTACTAATACACATAAACTAAACCTATCTCAAGAATGCATAGATACATATAATGGCATACCAAAAAATGCATGAACACAATATGGGGTAGTTAATTATGCATATACAAATCATAAAATGGACATATCACATGTTTAAAAAAAACCCTAAGAAGTTACATTTTTTTTATACTAATAACACAAAAGATATAAATGATCCTAACACCATAGAGGATTGATATGATCCTGATGATATTGATCATGCAATGAATATGACACAAATGATATAAAAACTTCACAAAGACAAATCCATGATGATTATCTTATATTATAGTATCACCTTTACTTGTATATAACACCTTTAATAAAATATTCTAAAAACACCAAAAAAATCTAAAAAATCCAAAAATATTTTCATCATTTACATATTTTATTATCTACTTGATATCTATGTTGTTATTTACATGTTGTTAGATAACATACAATTTATTTTCCATATACAAAAATATATTTTGAGTGTGATACAAACATAGGCACATGATATATGCATATGGGATGTTGGATATTCCCTTTTCTCATGTTATACAAACATTTGGGGAATATACTTCTTTGATCATGATACACCCATGTCATATCATTCTATGATAATTTTCCATTATCATGTTTGAGATTATATAATTACTAATTCCTTTATCCATGCTTATATATTTTATATTGTACTTGATATTCTATATTCTTAAATTTTTTTATAACACAAATGTCTAGGGACTAGTATGATATATGTTGGTTATTTATGTTTCATGATTTACATTTCAATTCCCTGAGTATCTTGCCTTGATTTATATCGTCTTGATTGTCTAAAAATTTAAATATGATCAATTGTTTACAATACCCATGAATTTCTTTTCTTACTATGAATTTTGAATACGTCATTTCTTATTATATGGACATTTGAATATGCCATTTTTTTCCTTGTGTAAATTTGACTAAGTCATGTCCCTTCGATTGTGTGGCATTTGAACATGCCCCTTGTTTGAGTTATCCATGGACCATTATGTTTTTATTTAATTTTGAGTGTTATTATGTGTTTGATTGATTGATTTTTGATCTTGTACTATTAATATCTAGATGTTTCCATTATATAGAGCATGAATCGTAGGATTTGATGTGATCACATACTATGCATCTATGTGTTATATTTACCTAGACATATTTATTATATATGCTACATGATGCATTCACATATTATACAATTATCTTATCCTTTTGATATAATGTAATACCAATTTTTACTTCCCCTCACTTAAAAAGGTAGGAATATCAGTGGGGGCATGATAAAATGGTGTGCACTCCACACTTATTTCGTACCCAATATTTTCATATTATAGTGGGGACATGTTATGGAAACATGTTCTCCACACTTGCACCAGTTCTCTAATTTTCTAGATTAAAGTGGGGGCATGTCAAGGGAACATGTATCCCATACTTTAAAAAAATTAAAATTGGCCTATTTTCATAGTCATATGATTCAAATACACATTTTTGGAAACATTATATATATTGGTACTGTTATTATACCTAGTTTTCATCTTGAGAAATATATGAGGTACATATGCCATGCAAAGGGAACCTTAAATTTTAAAATAAAAATCATTTTTACATTTTAAATACTTATATGGACTCTAGCATACACCAAGATGGACTTTTACAAACTATTATTAAGTCAATCTACTACACTAGTTGGTTAGATTTTTGTAAAAGTTAAGGTGATTATATCACTTGATGTTACCAAGTTTATAGGATGGAATGATTAAATCATCCACCCTCACCAGCTTTATAGTGTGAGTTGACTTAGATCACTCACACTAACTAGGTTATAAGTATGATTAGGTTGTATGATTGAGTTAACCTCAATTTCTAGGTGGAAACAGACCTTTTATCTAAGGTTGGGAGCAATTTATCTCTCTCTCTCTCTCTCTCTATATATATATATATATATATAAACTTTTAGGTTTTACATTTGTCTTAATCTTAGTTTCAAAGCTTCATAACAAAACATCTTTTCAAATAAAAATTCCAAAAATTCAAGGTAGGATTTCAATTTAATATTTTATGAACTAATTGTGTATTATAACATGATCTTGGTTACTGACCAGTCACTATCAAAGAACTTGAGTTGGGCTCACATAAAGGAAAGTTTTGGTATACACACCCAAGTACACATTTATTTTAATTTAAATGAGAAATTTAATTACTATATTGAAAGGGGGAAATGTTTATACTAAATCTAAATTATATATAACCTTAGTGTTGTGTATTTGAAAATTACTTCTCATGTATGTACCCTTTAATTCCTAGACCTTCCCATTACCAAAAGGCTCGCATCCACTATATTGTGCCTATTTCTTATATTTTAGTTTGACTATATATTAGTATGATTACCAATCCTTATATATTTCTCAAAATTCTATAAACCTCTTAATCATTATCCTCTACAAGTTTAGGACCTGCACCTATTTTCTAACTTCCTCAACACTTGTATCCCAACAAGACACCTAAATTGACACAAGTGTCCTATGTAAAACTAAGTTTCTAGTTGCCTAAAGTCATCAAATTAGAAATTGTAATGTTTATTAATGGTATACCTAGGTGATTTAATGTAAGATATTTCCTAAAAGGATTGGTATATATAGATGATTAATCCTCATTCATAGCTCCCCTAGTAGATCAGAAGGAAACTTACCAAAAAAATTGAATCAAGCATTCAAGTGATAAAATATTCTATATTCTTTCCTATTTGAGTATTGGTCATAAGTAAAACCCATTTATAAGTCTAAATTATTGAAGGATCATCCCATAAGTTCTATTTTCTAAGTTATAAGCCAGGTCACTATATGTGCTTACTTTAAACATATTGCACTCTTGTGCACAAATAATAAAAAATAGTAGGGGAGAAGTACATCAGCATGAGGACCTATTTAGAGTATTGGATATGTAAGAAAAAACTCATTTTAAAATGGGTGTTTTGTTTTATCTCAACACCATGAGCCAACTAACCCATTTTTCCCTTAGTCACTATGAAGATGAAGAATTAGGGTTTTGATCATTTGATAAGGAGTAACAAATTGTGCATGAGATATGAACACACCATAGTAAAGGTGATAGGAAATCCATAAGGTTACATGTGGAAAAATCCAAATACATTTAATATAACATATTATACACCTAGATCTGACATAAACATATGAGGTCATAAATGCAAATTTACAAAATCTGATTATTAATCTAGAATCTAGATTAAGTTTACTTCCATACTATCCATAGCATATCTTCATGTTGATAGTAAAGTATATAATTACTCTTTTTTTCATTTATTAAAATATCAATGAATATTTGTACATTACATTTTTAACATATCTCAAAATTTAAGATCAGAATATTTTTAATATGAGTCTGTAATTAATTAGACTACTATAGATCTTTTTATCACCCTTTATGAGTATTCATTTATATATTATAAAGACTATACTATATTTATCCATATCAATTAAATTTTAAACATATATGTGCATGATATAAATAATGGAATGAATCATATTATAGTGATATAAATTATGGACATCATGGCTAAAATCATAGTATAATAATAGTCAATTACACATAGGATAACATGTGTTAATTACCACAAAGAATTTATATAGATAAAATGCAAGTATAATAATCATAAAACATGAATAAAAGAGGATCATATATGGATATGGATTCATAATAAAACATATACATGAACACAAAATAAAATACTCACATAAAATAGTTAATGTAATTTATGGAACACTTGTTATATCGATATCTATTTAATTTTTAATATCTAGGTATTAAAAATATATGAAATAAATATAAATATATGACTATGATAAATGTATATTAAAATATGTATCACAATGATAATATATTACATATATATTCCCCTAAGTAGATGCATGTCACTAATCAGAATTCTGCGCCACATCTAGATGACCCATAATCACGTGGGTATATTTATATATATAACACTAACTTAATGAAATATGATGAAAATAATGTGCATAAAACATGGATATGAAAACATTTAGGACAGGAAAATATGAGATCATGCAAAAAGTAATGTTTTTGCCTTTTGTATTTTGTAATGTGTTTTTTTGTTTTTCTAATATAATTTTTACTCCTATTGGGCAATTTATTAGTCTAGTATGTATCAATTATAATATTAATAATGTGACAAGGTGTAAAAATGTGTGTAGGGAATAAGGGGTCATAAATTTAGTAATTCAAGGCACATATATAGTGTTTATCCCAATGATAAGATAATGTAAGTTTGTCTAAATATATGTATGGATGGTATGGTACTTAGATGTATACATATATTGATGATGATGAATATGTAATTATGGGTAAAAATACCCTTAGTGTACTTAAAAATTCAAGTAATAAATGTCAATAAATGTATCATGTATGAAACTAATTAAGTATCATGATGTATATAAGGCTAAGATCTATAAAATCACTTTAAACTCATATGAAAAAAGACTGTGATATAATCCATATTTTTGATACACCAATAAGTCTCTTTGAGATATATATTTTGGTTTCATGTTCCTTCAGGAAAATGTTTGTTCAATAAAGTATATAGGTGGGTATAATTTCCCCACAAGAAATTATATTTATATAATGTATTATGCTTATCAAAAAATTGTGTATATAATTTTGATTCTTGAGGTCTTGGATCAATTCTCATGATACATCATTAGAATAAAGAAAAAAATATGTGGAACAAAAATACCCAATAATACTTTAAATATTAAGAAAATATCTATTGGAAAAAGTTACTAAAATGAAAAACTAAAAAAACTATCCATTGAAAAAAGATTTCCTTAAAAGCAAACCATTTTATAATCAAAGAAATTCATTTTGAAAAAAAAAATATAAAAATAAAAATAAAAGAATAAAATTCATGCATTAGAAAATAGATATAAGTAATAGATAAATAAAATAAAATGGAACAAAACTAATGTTGTAAATTATGAAAACATAAAACTACCTAAAAAATACTACCTACCTCTAAGAACTTTCAATAAATACTAACTCTTATAAAATAAAGGTTTCCTAGAATGGCTAATCCTAGTCCTTTCATCTTTATTTAAATTAGTCGGGTGATTTTAGATTTCAATGGATTCCCTATTTTTGTGATTTTGTAAATGGCCCTCTACCATAATGACTCTACCATATTTAATGTTGATAACATGTTTAGACTTGCAAGAGTGCTCAATAAGAGCTAATTTATCATTTATTTCTAGATGTATAACAATTTCATGTTCCTTAATTCTATATCACATAGACCTCCTTGTTTCTCAGATGTAAGGAATTCTATACGAACAATCAATAATTTTTACTCTACTTTGCAAGTTAAGGCCCATAAGGACCTTGATAGACCCTAACATCATATGTAAATTATTAATGGGAATGAAAGTGGAGTTTATATTTTAGAGTTTGAGGATCTATGGTTCCCATAAAATCCATAAATATGGTGTTCCTTTAACACCTATGATAGATATGACTAACTCTCCTACCTATCATCTTGTATCTTTCTTAGGTAATAAATTAAAATCCATTGTAGGTAAAACTCCCTCTTTCATATGTGACTCATGGGTTTTTGTAGAATTTATCAAGGAAAAGAAGGTGTATAATAATTTTTTGTTAGTTATCTTTTATGTGGTGTCAATATTTACTAAATTACCCATCAAAATTGTAGTGAAAGTGGTCTTGAATCTTATTAATTATGAAATTTCTAATTTAGTTTCTTTATGTTTGAATTTAAACTTTTTCACCTTAAAAATTTTTATCTATGAACAATGTGGAGTTATGGAAATGGGCTATCCTTTGTCATCAGTAGTAGACAACCTCTTAAACCTAAATGGTGGAAATGATATATAGATGACACTAATTTATGTTGGAAACATAGAATAAGAAGTTTGTAGGAATTTCACTCACACCTTAATAATGTCTTACCCAACATAAAATTCACTAAATAAATTGAGATGGATGGTAAAACTCCTTTTCTAGATGTCTTTAATACTAGAAAAGAAGATGGTTCCCTGGATAGCAAACTTTATAGAAAAATCACTCATATAAACCTTTATCTTCATGCTTCTTATCGTCATCATCCATCCCAAAAATCATGGGTCCTTAAAACTTTGACCACTATAGATTGTAAAATTTGTGATAATTATAGCATTGATCAAGAAATTGAGCTTTTAAAATGAGTTTTTAGGTTAAGTGATTACATAGGGAAATAAATAGTTAAGGCTATCAATCAAGCTTAGGATAATGTCAATATAACTAATTGTAATAATTAATTAGTTGAAGGTATAATAGAATATTTTCCTTATGTTGAAGGCATTTCCAACAAGTTATATAATATTCTCAAATGCCAAAATATAAACTCCACTTTCCTTTGAATTAATAAGTTACATATGATATTAGGGTCTGACAAGGACCCTATAGACCCTAAGTTATGAATCAGAGTCTAAATTTTTGATTGTTCATGTGGTATTCCTTACATCATAGAAATAAGGAGGTCTATACAAACTCAAATTAAGGAACATGTAGTTGATATCCATCTAGAAAGAAAAGATAAATCAGCTCTTGTTGAGCACTCTTGCAAGTCTAAACATGTTATCAACATTGAAGATGCTAGAGTCATTGTGATAGAGGACCATTTACAAAAGTGTAAACTTAGGGAATCCATTGAAATATAAAAATTACCCTATTGATTTAAATAGAGATGAAGGGACAGGTACTAGCCATGATTGGAAACCTTTGGTTTATATGAGTTAGTCTTTCTTGAAAGTTATTAGAGGTAGGTATTATTGTTTAGGTAGTTATTTTATCTTTTCACAATATCCAACATTAGGTTTTCTCAATTTTATTTATTTATCTATAACTTCTATATATTTTATAATGAATTATATTATTAGTATTTTATTCTTTTATTTTTATTTTTCAATTTTTCTTTGTAAATGCATTTATTTGATTATATAAGGTTTTGTTTTACGTAAGTATTTTTTCAAAAAATATTTTTTCACTTTTTTAATTTTAGTAACTTTTTCCAACATATATTTTATTAATCTTTAAATTAGTTTTGGGTATTTTTGTTCCACATATTTATTTGTTTCTCCAAATTATGGATCATAGGCATTGATCCAAAACATTGAGAATGAAAATTGTATATGCAGTTCTTTTAGAAGTATAATACATTAATGTATGGATTGTGAAAGCATAAAATATTTGATGTGTGTGTGTGTGTGTGTGTGTGTGTGTGTGTGTGTGTGTGTGTGTGTGTGTGTGTGTGTGTGTGTGTGTGTGTGTGTGTGTGTTATCAATGTAAATTACATGGGTAACAATCCAATAAGGAACTAGGGCACATAAAAAGAGGGGATAAAGCCTTAAAATTTTGGTAATATAGGAAAAAGTATATAATGAGGCTCAAATAAATAGGTTTAGTAGCTCCAAATAAAGGAATAAGATAAGTTGGATTCCAAAAACCTAAAATTTCCATAAAAAAATGAGTTTATTATATGAAATAAGGTCATAATTTCTATTTTTTAATCATTGAGAGGCATGCGAATGTTCTCAAAATGGGATAAAAATTCATACAAACTAGACTAGTGTAATGTAGCAATCACCAAAATAATAGTGGCTAAAATAATGTTGATGAAAATAGAAGTAAAATTATAAGGTGTCACATAATTGGGATGGAATAATTAAATAACTATATATGAATAAAGGCACATGTAGGGTAAAATTATATACCCTCAACCTCTAGTGTGTTAAGGGATATGTGTGGTTGACTTGTGGCTTCCATAACCACTGTCCCTATCTTGTCACATTTCTCTATGCTCTTATATTGTAGTAGGGATGGACTATGGAATAACTATGGCTAGAGTATATTATATATAATATTTAGTGGTTATTAATTGATATCATATTATTAATTTTATTCTTATTTCATTATATGAAGGATACCCCCTCAAAGTGGCTTAATCATATTTACCAAATATTCTACTCTTATATAAATTAGTGTTATGGATATTATTATTTTTCTCTTATTTTTGAGATATATTATTTTTAATCTATTATCATTAGTTATTTGATGTGAATTATCTAATTAATTTCATTAAAAGTGGTACACATGATTCTATTTGAAAAATATTCTATAGGTCAGTTTTTTTAGTGTAGCAAATGTTCTAAGAGTTAAAGGATAAAAAAAACATAACTTACAATGTGGGAAGATTATTTTTTTGTTAGTTCAATATTTATTTAAGGGTTTTTAATAAAAAAATGTATATTTTTTCACCATTGTGAATTATCAGTCATTGGATTTGACTTCGTGATATGATCACAATGGTATAATTTATTAGACATTTTTTTCATACTCAAAACCCTAAATTTGGTGCATGTAATGACTAAACACCTCAAGGAATGGAAAAGGGAAACCCACTTTAATAAAAATATCTATCAATAAAAATATATATTCTTATACTTATAACTCAATGAATACTAAATTGGTCTCATAATTCTAGGGTGAGATGGAAGTCATGGCTAAAAATAATACTTGGATAAGATCTTTGGTGAAGTGAACTCATTGCAAGGAGATGTGTCTTATACTCAATTTCAATTAACACATATTTTAATTTCATTATCTAATATAAACATAAATTCACCACTAAATAATAATATTTTATTCATTTAAGTGATCTAAATAATAATAATCATACTCCAAATACATGTATAAGGAACATGCTACAAAAAATGTAAGAGAAAAAGTTATATGGTAAGGACATACTCACTTAGATCAATCAAATGGAAAAAATATTTGATTTAAATCAAACCCCATATTCAAAAAAGGAATTCATAACATCCTTGTATTTGGAACTAGATCAATTTATTTAGTATAGATGGATTTGAAATCAAAAGGAAAAGAAGGGTATTATTGTTAATTGGTTAATATTCACATATGATTTGAAGATGTACTCACATAATAGTTTAACATATAAATATTTTATTCAATTATAAAATATATCAAAAATAGCGACAGTCTAAGATTATATTTATATATTATAGAACCCTTCACTATGTATGGCTAACATCACCAAAGACAACCTGAATGAATTATTCTTTAGTGGACTCAAAGATAACATTCAATTATATGTTTAATTTTTTAGTCCAAGATGTGTATTAGAATCCATGGTATGTGTGCATTGGGTAGGTATATTGGATTTTATTAAATTGATGGATTTCACTATTAACAAAGAACCCATCATTCTAACACATTTCTTCTTAGCCTATCAAATTTACTCATCAACAAATTAAAGAGAAAAGATAAAAAAATATGTTTTAATTATGATATAAAATAGGGAAAAGGACAAAAAAATCAAGAGTAAATTCTTGTATCGTGAATGTACCAATAAGGAAGACAAATATGATGAAGAATCAGGGGAAAAATAAAAGGCACTAGATGTGGAATTAGGAGAGTTACAGGCAACTCTCTCATGACATGAAATTTTTAGTATCAATAGTCCATAAACCCTTAACGTCATGGGTTTCATCAAGTAGTATAAGGAAAAAACCATGATTTACTCAAGGAGTACACATAATTTCATAATAATTAACTGGTATCATGTATGAATTATTTTAATTACCTAGATCTAGAATTCTAGGTCATGATTGCAGATGGTGATACAACTAATTATTTTAAGAAATACAAGAGTATCAAAATTATTAGAGGAAAATAACTTATATATTCACCTATGATTTGTATTACCATGGGTGGCTCTAATTTTTTTTTATGATTCCAATTGACTACAACCTTGGGCATAATATATATAAATTTCCAAGAGTTGTTCATGTGTTTTCATTTTGAAGGTATGCCATTTGAAATTCAATGATTAATATAAAGATCTTCATAATTGGTTAGTTCTTGTCAGATTTATAATATTATTAGAAAAGGGTTAAAGTATTTATAGAATGATTATTTTCCATATAAGTTCAACCAATAAATTATTCTACACATCCTGATCTACAACAAATTATTGATAGCCACTCAGTTGTTTTTAGATCAAAACCAAAATTTCTACCAACATGAAGAGATCATGATCATGTTATTCGACTAATTCCTAAGATTCAACCAACAAACATCAAACCTTAAATGTACCCATATGTCCATAAATGTGAAATTTAAAATATGGTATTGAGGATTTTAAAGGAAGGTATTATTACACATAGCCAAAGTTAATATTCTTCATTATTAGTCTTGGTATAAAAGGAGGATGATACTTAGGGAATGTGCCAAGAATACAAAAAACTCAACAAATACATTATTAAATATAATTTTCCTATCCCTATAATTAATTATTTGATATATGAGTTACATGTTATATATTTTATGAAACTAGATATTCATTTTGGGTACCATAAAATTTGGATTAGAGATGCAGATGTCCCTAGGTCAGATTTCAAAACTCATGAAGTCCATTATGAATTTTTAGTCATGTCTTTTGGTCTCACAAAATACACAATCTACATTTTAAAGTTTGATGAATATTATTTTAAGCCTTTTTTGAAAAAAAAATTGTATTTTTTTATGACATCTTAATATATATAAAATTTTAGGAATAACATTTATAGTATGTGAAACATGAACTATAAATGTTGGAGGAACATGAACTTTATGAAAAACCTTTAAAATTTTATTTTCTATCCCAAGAGGTGGACTACTCGGGTCATATTGTTCACATGAAGGAGTAAAATTATACACACATAAGATAAAATCTATGATACTAATTAAGGTGTAAAAAACCCTCAAGTTCCTCTGAGGTTTTTTGGGGATAACATGTTACTATCTCAAATTATTGAAAAATTATGGAAACATTGCATCACCACTAACCACCTTTTTAAATAGGATGATTTCCACTAGAAAAAAATATCTAACATTGCCTTTGAGAAATATAAATAGGCCATGTGCACCACTCCAATTTTGGTTACCTTCAATTTTTTTTAAAAACATTTCTTATTTAATGTGATGGAATAGGATATGGCATGGGGGTAGTACTCATGTAGTAAAAAAGACACCTTGAATTTGAGAGTCACAAACTCAAAATTAAGAATAATATAAAGTTTATCCATGAGAAAGAGATGATGGTTTTTATTCATGTAGTCAAGTAATGGAGGTCTAATTTTATGGGTAAACACTCTAAGGTAAAGAGTGATCATGATAGTCTAAATTATTTTTTGAAACAATGACAATCATTTGAATAAAAAATGGGTTACAAAAATATTATAATATGAATTTTAAATAATAAATAATAAAGGAAAAGATAAATTTTTAGTAGATGTCATATGTAGGAAGGATGACTCCATATAGGCATTATTATTTACAATGTCCATTTGGTAGGCATATTGGATGGAAGAGGCAAGATTAAAATGGGATCCTGACATGGACACATGAGCTCTAATTTAAAATCTACAGTAAGATTCTGCTATGGAAGAAAAAATTTAGTCAAAAGGAAACTCCTTATGGTATAAATAGGAATTTAACCTATGAAAGATTTCTATTCTCAAACAAAATATATTTATAGAGCTTTATAAATCTCTAGTCAAAGGTCACTTAATATTTTTTTTTTAAATATAATATAATCAATCATGATTTATTTTGGGATAGACTCAAAGGGGATATAAATAAATGTGTGGATGAATGTATGAATTTTCAACATAATAAAGGTAAACTAATTAAAACTAAATCTCTTTTGTAAGCCTTATGCATTACTAGCTAGAGGTGCAAGGAGGTCTCCATGGATTTCATTACAAATTTACCACAATCTAAAGATAAAAGTGTCATCATGGTAATTATGGATCAACTCATAAGCTATGCCCATTTTTTATCCTTTTCATAATGATTTGTATCTAATGTATTAGATGTTAATTTTATAGACACAATTCAAAAGTTTCATGGTATCCTCAAGATCATAGTGTGTGATCATGATCTATTTTTTACTAATGATTTTTTAACTAGTTTATTCTCATGTTTGGGTATTTAGTTATCTGATATCTCATAATATCATCCTCAATATAGTCATAAACTAGAAGTGGTCAACAAACCCCCATCCATCGCATTATCCTTAAGGGTTTATCCAAAATCTTGAGCTATGAAAGATCATATTTAACACTACCAAGAGGTCTTATATAGTCTCAGACAAAATTTAGTAATGGCACAAGGTTTAATGAAGGAACACGTGGACCAACACCATAGTAAGAGTCATTTATAGTTGGCTATTGGGTATTTGTATGTCTACATACATATAAGTAGGTTTAATTAAATAAAGACAAAATGATAAAAAAAATTATCCTAAATATTATGGGCCTTATCAAATATTTTAGAAAATTTGT